>ML179301.1:0-126903 GCA_004369135.1 Dendrothele bispora CBS 962.96 | reverse complement strand
TGGTGGAGAGCTTTTCTGCGGAGAAGGGTCCGAGCGAGGATAAGGGAGCGAAGAAGCTGAAGCTTCAATTAGCTTAACATTGTGGGGGTTCAAATTGAGAAATACCCAGCCACTCGTCGGCTTCCTGCCGCGTGTAGAACGATTTGTGTTTTGCCCCAGGGTATCGTGAAGTCTGTATTGCATCAACATTGACAACGTGAATTTCCGTTTATAATCTAGAAGGTTCGTGGTACACACATTCGCCTTGCACTGGAAGAATAACAATGAGAAATATGACACCAGACAGAAGGTTGAAGGAGGACCTCTTCCCAGGTTGTATAGATTTTGGGCCCCTGCTTTCCAATGCTCACTGCATAAAATTTGGCTTTACTGGCTTTGGGCATGTTTGAGGAAGGAGGGAAAACGAAAATAGTACGAAAATAGTACAAGAGGGGTTTGTGGAAAGGGCTAGACAGGGACGCGGATGACGCGAGCGTGACTTTCACGTTGTCTTTCCATTTTCCGTTCCCAGTCTACGGCGATCATGATGAATCAAACGAAATTCTACATTATCATAGGGAGGAACGGTCCTCAAATCTGTGAACACGTTGATTCAGTAAGTAATTTTGCCTGACAGAGGAAAAGTTTCTGCTAATTATTCTAGGATGAGAGAGAGACGCGTTATATAGGAAATAATGCAGCCTTTGATACTTACGAGGAGGCGCAAGAATGGATCGACCATTTCTTCTCACCTAGAGGTATGTTCTTTTTTGTTCTTGTAGAACATGTGGTGCTCAGATGGGATAGATGACCGCCCTGGCGGATATCCAAATTCGACTACTTTCTGGGAAGAGGATTCGACAGAAGGTGCCGCTGACCAGCCCCCAGCACCTGAAAACGCATCCCATAACCTCCCCACTCCTCCACCCGAGCCAGAACGCGATCTACCGCAAGTTGAGCCAATGCAACCCGTTGAAGAGCGTGTTGTCCTATCTCCGGAACAACAAAATGTCCTCGACCTGGTCAAGAGAGGCGAAAATGTCTTCTTCACAGGTCCTGCAGGTATGCGGCTGCACTGGGATGTCTTCACCAGCCCTTTATTCATTTTTATGATATTTTTCAAGGTACGGGGAAATCTGTCTTGCTACGAGAAATCGTCAAGGCACTCCGAACGAAGTATCAAGGTGACTCGATGGCAATAGCGGTCACAGCTCCCACTGGAATCGCAGGTCTAAATATTGGCGGTGGTACAATACATTCTTTTTCCGGTATCAGGCTAGGCAAGGAAAAGGTTGAAAAGTTGGCAAATAGCATCTATCATAACAAGCTTGCGTCTGAAAGATGGAAGAAAGTCCGGACTCTTATTATTGATGAAAGCAAGTATCCTTCTTATGGCAGTGTAATTCTGACCGATCAATTCACATTCAGTATCTATGCTTGACGGGCGTATATTCGACAAAATTGTAAGTATCATTGTCTTTATTTTTTTTCTGTCATTCAAAGCCCTTTAGGAATATGTTGCACGATTTGTGCGGGAGGACGGACGGCCATTCGGCGGTGTTCAGGTGTGTGGCTCAAGACATTGTTTCTCTTTACTTTGCCCCGGTCTGTCTTATTCACAAATGAATTAGTTGGTTCTGTCCGGCGACTTTTGTCAATTACCACCAGTCCCTGACGAAAGTCATCGGTTCAGGATGCCGTCTACTTTTTCATTCGATGCGGAGTCTTGGACTCGGTGCATTCCAAGACCACCTGTCTATCTGACGCGCGTATTCCGTCAACGCGATTCTCGTTAGTATCTGCACTTCGGCGTTTTTGTCGTTCTGATCTTGATCTCCTCAGGGTTCATCGATCTCCTCGGACAAATGCGGATCGGGAAACTCAGCCAAGAACACATTCGACTCCTCCTCAGCTTGTCACGTCCATTGAGATACCCAGACGGTATCGAACCTAGTTATTTGTATGCTTTTTACTTGATCAGACTCTGAACACTCTTATTCATGGCCCGCAAGGTTTCCCCTCCGTGCAGAAGTCGATGCTTGTAATCAAAGTCGTTTGCAAGCACTAAAAAGCCCTGCAGTGACATACGAGGCAATGGAGTCCGCAGGGGTCGACGTGTTTGGCCAACTGATAGACAAAGAATCAGCCTTAAAGCTCCTTGATAGATTGGTTGCACCGCGTACTATTACTTTGAAGGTAATTATAAGTCGACATGTTCTGTTAGAACAAACAAGACTGACATTTTCTGTAGGCTGGGGCACAAGTGATGCTCATTAAAGTGAGATTTTATCCTTCGATGCTATTCAATTGACACTTATATCTGTTGGTAGAATGTGGCCCTTGGTCTCGTTAATGGTTCTTGTGGCAAAATCATCGAATTCATCACTGTTCACGAAGCGATGAAACGACATATTCAAATCGCCGAGATGAAAAATCAAAAACAGCAAGATGACATACCTGGATCTTCACCTCCCAAACGAGACCACCCCCCTCAAGAGCTTGTCCCTATCGGCGAAGCCATTTTCAGCAACACTCAAGAATGGCCACTCGTTCAATTCACCTCGGGAGATCTGTTACTGTGTGCACCGCTTGATTTTTCAGTGGAAGGCTTCATCGGCAATGTTGAAGCTAAAAGAATACAGGTCCCACTGATTCTTTCGTGGGCCTTGTCGATCCATAAATCTCAAGGTCAGACGCTACAGCGGGTCAAGATTGATCTCGGGAGAGTGTTCGAAATGGGCCAAGGTAATGTTGACTCGTTCTCGCACTCGCATTGAATTGTATATCTGATCGAACGACCGTCAGCTTACGTTGCAATCTCTCGTGCTACGACTATGGACGATTTGGAAATCGTCAACTTCAACCCGACAAAGTATTCATCTTGATATCTCCTGCCCGTCTATGTGCTAATGCGCGTCCCCATTTTATTTAGAGTTGAAGCTCATCCCCGCGTCATTGCTTGGCAGCGCGAACAAGTGCCCCAAGCTACTCTTTCTCAAGTTCACGCCGCCCCTGGTTGGTCAACTCCTGTGCGATCTTCTATCTCCCGACTGAAGACTCCGAAGACTCCGTTGGAGCTCGATGAGGAGCTTTTCGAGGAAATGGACACAGAGGATGCTCGAGCTCAATATTTCTCCATTTAAATGACCATTTAATCTGTATCTTTGATATCTAGACCTTGTAGCATTTTGTATTAATAGCGCATCGACAGCCTCATCGTACATACATGTGTATAAATACCACAGCAAATATACTTCAACAATCCAACGATAGTAAGATTACACGGTGCTACTTGAATCTCAACCAAAACCCAGCAGAAAGCAAGCTCATCATGAATACAAAACAGTATCAACTACAAAAATGATGGGGTAGAAAGTATCGTGGAAACAATGCGGACGTTAAACAGATTGGTATTACGAGGAGAATATCCAGTAAAACATAGGTGACGCGTAAGAAATACAGAAAGAAGAAAAAGTTTGAATTAAGCCAACCCGGATACAACATACATCCAGCACAACTAGGCTTGCAGCTCAGCTTTACCGGTCTTCGAGCGCGGGGAAGGTTGATGTGAATCCGAAGGATCCTCTCCTACAGAGGGAGGAGCGACCGAAGGTGACGTGGGAGCCGAGTGGCCAAGGTCCTCACTGTCGACGTAGGACAAAGAGTCATCCGTTTCAAGTACAGATGAAACGACAGATGGCGAAGGCGGCGTCGTATTACCTTGCCTCCCCCTAGGTCGTTGTGGTAATGGCGGAGGAAGTTCTATACGTTCCTTGGTCGGAGACGAAGGTCCACGGGCAGAAGGATGTATACTATTAGCTGGTCGAGGTGGTAATCGAGGAGTGAAATCCTCCGAATGACTGGGAGAGTTAGAAACGTTGATAGGGGAGGGTATATTGGCAACCTTGGTGGTTCTGGATCCATAAGGATAATGAGGCGCTGACTCTCCCGGTGGTGGTGGAGGAAGAGGGTGGAGATTTTGATCATCCGAGAAGAGAACATGGGCGTGAATGATGAGGTCCTCCATCAAAGAGTCCTTCCAAGTCTGAACGCTGAGGAGGTCACCGCCTTGAGGTAACTGATCTTCACCAAAAATGACAGCACCAAACACAATGGCTAGATTCTTGGGATCCATCTTGTTCTTCTCTGAGTGTGCTGCAACACGGGCAAGATGTTCCACAAGGTACTTTAAGGTGGCTTGATGAACCGGGGGCAATCGCCGCATCTTACCCCTCAGCAGTAAGAAGTTATTCGATTGGTGGTCGGCTAAGGCGTTGATTGGTCATTAATGATCACACTGGGACAATGCAGCTCACCAAAGTCCTCTGTGTGTTGTATCCGTTCTTGAAGGGAGAACTTAAAGACGGGTTCCGGTAGCTCTCTCAGATAGAGCTGAATCAAATTTGAGTTAATATGTCTCAAGACACTGATAGCGTGGACGGACCTTCAGCAAGGATGCTACGGCATAAATATCTTCCTTTGGTCTGAACTCGAAGGCTTCTTCGTCTTTCTCAATTTCGAGTTGCAGCTGTGAAGAAACATCGGAAATAGTAATCCTCTCGGAGTGAAAAATGTTCTTACGGATTGTACGATAGCATGACGACCAGATACCTGAGTACCAAGAGATAAGATTGTAAGTTGAGGAGAAAAAGACGTTACTCACCCGGTAAATACCTTCAGCCTCTAGCCCTCTCTTATCGATTTCGTCTATGCAACATTTTACCACTTTGGGCACCTCACCATCTGGGAGGCCCTTCGTGGTCGCATAGTCGAGCAGACTGAAACCAAAGATCAGGTCGCAGCACTCGCCGACGTGGCAATTCTCGTATAATACGGGATCTGGTGTCGCGGACGCTAAAGAGCGTGAAATATAGCCGGAAAGCTTGCTTCGGTCTTTCTCTGGGGATATTTTGGAAACTAATGCGTGTGCATGACTCGAGAGTTGTGTCTGTGTCGTGGTCGTTGCTCTGAAAACTGGGATAAGAAGGAAACAGTGTCCTCCAAATAAAAAGCGACGTACGTCATATTATCTGTGTACTTTTCAAGGGCAAGCTTGACAACGGTGGAACACTCCTCAACAAACAACAAGAGACTCTGTTCGCCGCCATTGAATCAAGCCAACAACACGAGAATGAAGGCAGTACCACTTACATTGTATCCACTTTCCAACGTCTTTACCCTTCGCAATCGGAGCGTCTCCAACCAGTGAACTCCCTTCCTATACTCTTTATTGGCTTCTTCCAATTCTCTCTTTGCCCTGACAGTACGAAGCGCATGGGTTTCCCTTGCTCCACCGAAATTCTCTTTTACCGTCCCACTCTTCTCCAAAAATCCCCTCAACTGGTTGAGCTGCTTCTTGCCATGCTGAGCCAGATCCGAGAAGGCGGTGGTAGTCGCCGACGGTGACCTGTTGCGACCACCTGGTGCACTACCAGAGGGTCGTCGGTCTAACGCTCGAAGTGGTTGAGGTGAAGTGACGACAGGGCGGGTGTTTGAGTTGGGAGGAGATCGCGAATTAGTGATACCTTGATAATCTGGACTAGTCGGGGACTGCGCTGGAGAAGTTGGTGCAGCAGCAGCCCTCTTTTGTTCCTGAAGACACGATTAAGGAACCGATTTTACGGAGAGTCGACATGTGCAGATACTCACCTCGACTTCAGCGTACTTCTTGAGGTATCTAGATTTGAGCCTGGGAAGAGCAACTTCAGCATATTCGTTGTAAGCGTTCCCGGATTCTTTGAGGTCTTCCTTGATCCGCTTTCTTGTTCTTTCTTGGGTATCCTAGGAGGGCATTAGTTGACTAAAACGCTGCGAAGTGACAGAATTAGACCTTGAGCGTTGCGAGGGGGGTTACGACATCAATGTTGAGAGTAGACAAGAACGCTTGTCTAGTCTGCGCCTCTGGAGGAACAGGAATGAGACTGGAAGAAGAGGTGAAGAAAGCGGGAGCATACTAACCTCGTTCAACATTCTCTCTGACTTCACTCCAAGCGCTCCTGGCCGTACTCAGGTCGGTTCTATCATCGAGGAATGCGTCGATTGATCTGATCTTTTTGTGTAGTTTGAGAAGGGATTCGACACTAAAAATGCAATGAGGATAAGGTGAAATATCAGTTGCATTGTGACTGACTAGACTTCTTCTATTCGTTTCCTAAATACGAAGTCAGCCAAGCCTGAATTGAGAGACGCGACCAACGTACCGTTCAGTAAAGAAACTGAGGTAGGAATCGGTGAGGAAACGAAGATGAATGTCAAAAGAAGGAAGCGGGCCAGTGCTTGTGCTGGGCTGTTCCAGCGACGAACGACTGGACACGGGTTGGTCTGTCATTGGAGTAAAGATGAAAGTAGCAGCTAATTACGCTGCAAAGAAATCAAACGCGGATATTAAACCCACGTGACGTCCTTCCGAAGGTTGAATTTTCGGAATTCGAAGTCCCAGGACCCACTGTTCCTGTTCCAGTGCAACGTAATTAACTAACATTGCCATCATATTACTTCCTGACGCTGCATTGCGATGGTACGATCCTTGCTTCACCGGAAAGCGTGCGGGAACTCAATTCTTATTACTCCGAGTCTCGAACAAGGCATGTCCAGTCACTTGTTCTAATTTGGTCGACTCGGACGACCACTGGCACAGCAAATACGGGACTAACCAGATATCGAACGTATGTAACTCCAAGCGCTTATCAACCGAGCTCTGTACAGCTGATGGTATGGTATTACTCTGTATTACTACAAATCTTAAGAAATCGCTAAAGTGTGCCCTTCAACCTTCTTCAGGACACTCACGTCCACCCATGAAAAACCATTCATGATCAGGTCTGCCTGGTGACCGGAATCGGATCGTTCGAGTCTGGGCGTTGTCACAGGAGATGCTGTCATCCACCGATATAAGAGAATGAGCAGTGTCAAAATACTCATGATTTGAGGGCTTCTCGCCAGCACAACATTATAAATGAAAACATGTAAGTAGCTTCTAACAGCTCACAATAATCTGCAAGGCGCATGAAGGTACGAACTAATCGAGGTGATTTACATATGTCTTCTGATTATGTGACAGAAGAAAGTCGGACTGAATACCTAAACCTCCGAGTCTTCGAGGAATTTGGGCAAATTTCATTTCAGAGACGTTATTCACGAGAGAATACTGCTCAACCAAGTCCCAACGTCTGCAACTTCTTCACCGTTGATGGTGTGAGATAGTCCCTCATAAACACTCATCTGAAGTGTTTCGGGTTCAGAGTAGTTCATTCTAGTTTTTAGAAATGCTATCGCGTCTCGACCATAAGACAAGGGAATCTCGTCATCTGTATCTCCATGGCACCAAAAAATCTTGTAGGGCGAGGTCTCTCTTGAGAAAGCTTCCTATGAACCGACCAACGAGCTCGAGGGTTAAAAACGGCGTCAAATTTAAACAATTTACCTGTCTGAAACGGGGTGGGATCCACCCGGAAAAACTGACCACACCTCCGAGTGCGTATGAGGAGGTCAAGGAAGCCATCAAGCTGAGTGCAGCGCCCTGACTAAAGCCAATTAAGATAATCCTACGTGGATCTATTCCAGCTGTAACTTGGGTTTCTATCAGATGATGGACAACAGAGATAGACTCAGTGATGGCTGCCTTGTTGTATTCGTCGTCATACGGAGGCAGATGCGCAATGTCAAACCAACTCGGTCGTTCCATGCCGTCGTTGTAACTAACAGGACGTTTTGGCCTAGAGACAACCGTGAGCGACAAGATTCAGATAGCATACCAAGACATATTCACGCGTTTGGAAGGATCCACTCTACATTAGGAAACTTGGGTGCGAGAGCTGCTACTACGTCTGATTTCCACGTCAAGTTCGACTGACCGAGGCCCTGACAGTGATAAAGAAATGAGCTGTAAACTTGTAAAAAAGAAATGATCAAAATCCTACGTGAATAAAAACAACAGTCGCATCATGTTCCTGAGCTGCAGAGACAACGTCCGGGGCCAACATAACGGTTGGTTTCCTCCATGCTGAAGCACACTGACTCTGTAAGTAGCTCAGAGGAGATAAGATCGTGGCTGTGCAGTCGTGAGAAACGGGGGTTGCCGTTGGTTTGGGACCCCCCTGGAATAGTTTTAATTTGAAGAGCTTTGCACTGTCTACCTCGTCGACGAGCTGTCTTTGACAGACCTCCGTTATCTCCCCTTCTATCCAAATATTTCCTCCCCTTTAACATGGGCAACGTGACTAGCTGCTGTGATTCCTGCTGTAAGCCTGCTCCCTGCATCCCATCACTTCTTTTCTTAGAACTTTCATAGTTGGCTCGCGCAGGTCTCAGGCATACGAGCCTCTCTTGCTTGAGAACGAGAGAGAGGCAGTAGCTGACTTGCTTCAGTACCTCGAGAGTGCGTTTTTTTTTTCACTTTGAATCGACCTAGTTGTAATTCGAGCCTGTATATTTGCAGACCGTACCACAACCAACTTCTTCTCCGGCGATCCCCTCTCTGCTCTGACAACATTGTCCTTCTCCGATAATGTTGATTTACAGCGTAGTGCTGCTTTGGCTTTTGCAGAAATAACAGAGAAGGAAGTACGCCCTGTTGGAAGAGACACCCTCGACCCCATCTTGTTTCTCCTGAGTAGCCATGACACCGAGGTACAGAGAGCAGCTAGTGCAGCCCTCGGAAATCTGGCGGTAAACAGTGAGCGAACCTTTTTCTTGCTCTTTCACTACTCTTTTTGTGACTTTCTACGAACTCTTTGTATCCCTCGTTAGCGGACAACAAACTTCTCATCGTCAAGCTCGGTGGCTTAGAACCCCTCATCCGCCAGATGCTGTCTCCCAATGTTGAAGTCCAGTGCAACGCTGTTGGTTGTGTGACAAATTTAGCTACACATGGTGAGTTACGGTAAAATACATATACTGTGTGCCTAGAACTCATTTTTTTTCTCGAAGACGACAACAAGACCAAGATTGCAAAGTCTGGAGCCTTGGTTCCTCTCACCAGATTAGCCCGTTCAAAGGATATGCGTGTTCAACGGAACGCTACAGGAGCATTGTTGAACATGACCCACTCCGGTGTGCTTTGCTCGACATGAACTCACACATGCTGCGTGCTAACGAAAGAGATCTATAGATGAGAACCGACAACAACTTGTGAATGCTGGTGCCATTCCCGTTCTTGTCAGTCTACTCAATTCACCCGACACTGATGTACAATACTACTGTACCACTGCCTTGAGTAACATTGCCGTAGATGGTGAGTCTCGCTCGTGCGAGTGGTTGAACTTTTCAATTGCTCATTCTTGACAGGTACCAACCGCAAGAAGCTTGCCCAGAGCGAGCCGAAGTTGGTGACTAGCTTGGTGATGCTAATGGACAGCCCCAGTTTGAAGGTGCAATGCCAGGCAGCTTTGGCTCTTCGAAATCTTGCTAGTGATGGTATGCTTCTCAAAATCTCTTCGTTTCCGAAAAGTAACACCTTTTCTTTTTCTTTCAGAAAAGTACCAGCTTGAGATCGTTCGTGCTGATGGTCTTGCGTCGTTACTACGCTTATTACAATCCGCTTACCTCCCCTTGATCCTCTCCTCCGCCGCGTGTGTTCGGAATGTTTCTATACATCCCCAGAACGAGTCTCCTATCATCGAGTCAGGATTCCTACAGCCGTTGATCAACTTGTTGTCGTTCAAGGATAACGAAGAAGTCCAATGCCATGCCATCTCAACTTTGCGTAACCTGGCAGCAAGCTCTGAGAAGAACAAGACGGCAATTGTAAAAGCAGGCGCCATCGAGTCGATCAAGGAGCTTGTTCTCGAAGTGCCCATGAATGTTCAGAGCGAGATGACAGCGTGTGTCGCCGTCCTAGCATTAAGCGGTATGTTTGGTACCAAAGCTGTTTTTCATTCCCTAACAATGGTTTCCTTAGATGAGCTCAAGGGTCAATTGTTAGAGATGGGTATCTGCGAGGTGTTAATCCCCCTCACGAACTCGCCGAGCTCCGAAGTACAAGGAAACAGCGCAGCAGCTCTTGGAAACTTGTCTTCGAAAGGTGCGTGTTTTTCATATTAGAACTCAACCTAACATGTTTATTCATTGTAAATAGATGGCCGATCAGTCAACGACGATTACTCTGCTTTCAACGATGTATGGGACAAACCTGACGGAGGAATGCACAGGTATCTCTACCGATTCCTGAGCAGCCCCGATGCTACATTCCAGCATATCGCTGTTTGGACAATTGTCCAACTCTTGGAATCAGGGGGTGAGTAAAGACAGGCTTATTGGCGGGAAAGTAGCATATATTAACCAATGAATACAGATCCTCAACTCATCAGCAACATCCGAAGTTCCGCTCTCCTCATTCCCAACATTCGCAACCTTGCTAGCTCTCAAGCTTCTACTCCCTCATCCTCCGTCGGCTCTGTCCGTACTCACGGCTACGACGACGCAGAAACTATCGACGGACAAGGCGAAATCCAACTCCTATCACGAAGGATATTAGACTTTGTCGACGGAGAAGTGGAGATAGCACCCTCCAGTCTGACGCCCTCACATATGCAGCCCGGTTCATCAGTTGCCAGTTCTACTCGTGACCATGAAGAGCTGAGGCGAAGTGTACGGGAAGCGTTTGCTCCTGGATCACATCGTTAGTTGGATAGAGCGGTGGGATGTGACACTGGGTACCAAGGGCAGTGTTACGGTCCATGACCCAACAGGTGGCGTATTTGTTGTTTCTTGGGGTATGTACCTCGTGTAGGACGTGTTGTTTTTGTTCGGACGGTTCCGTGGTGCCAACAGTGCCAGGCAGCAGGTCTGGGAACTTTTTTTTTCACTTTTAGTTATATATTCATTTACTTGTCTTTTTACATGTTCTCCTGTTCAGGTTTCCTGTTCTATTATTTTATCTGTGTCGACCACGTATATGATGCTTGGCGCTACCTTTTCTTATATTTCTTTGGTCCGTCCGTGTCATTAAGCTCGTGTCTTCTCTTCTGGTCAGGGTAGAATTTCAACAGTTTACATACATAGCCTTTCTCTTTTCCTTGTGTCGAACTCTTTTCACTCTTTACTTTTTATCATTTATCACCAACGACTCCTCACAGCCCAACCTGTGTTGTGTCTTTCTCTGCTCGTCGCATAATTTTTGGCTCTTCTGCATGTGCATCGAATACATCACTGTGTTTGTCTGTTTTCGCCGGTGTGTTCTTGGTTATACCTTTTTGTTTCTCTGCTTTTCCGGTAGTTCCCAATACCTGTCCCCTGGCGCACCGGCAGTGATGCCCTTTTGGCTCTATGGGAAGAGTTACGGTTAAGTATACGGGCACTCCTCTAGCAGAATACAATACGACTTAGAAACACGGGGCAGAGGGCTCTCTTCCTGATACTATCACTGGCAGTGATACGTAAAATGGGGGAAGGGGCGTTTGAGCACTTGGGCTTGATTGTTAGTGGTGATTGATGACTGATGACCTTGCAACGTTTTAACGTCTTTGTTATGATTTTTGAGTACATATTAATGACCTATGATTCTTCCTTTTTTCTTTTCTTTGTTCATGTATATAGTGCTGCAACGTTCTATGTTTTCCCTATATAAAAAAAGAGTATACCCTATCTAGATCTTGTGCGTCAAATGTTGAATGTTGGGGAAGATCTAGAAAGAGTGGAGTTGAAGTGAGTTTGGATCTTACATTACCAATGTAGTTACTTGCACATGCATATGCAGCTTCAGCAAAGTCAGAAACTAGATAATGGTAACTGAGAGAAATGTTGAATCTGTGATGATCATAAGTGTTCAAATCAAATTTTGCACACAGCGGCTTGGTTTCCCTATCTATCTCAGATTGCCCAGACTCTGGGAATTGAGACCAAAGTCTATTTTGCAGAAAGGAAAGCGCGGAGATCGCATATCTTGAACACAGTAAGAGAGCAACCTTCTGTGACTGATTGCGAAGGATAGGAAAGATTGTTTTCTTGATGATAGAATGGTCGAGAGTGAAACTGCTTTCTTGGCATACGGATTAAGTCCGACGTTCGAACTGTTGAACATCGTAAAGCTTGAAGCACTGAGCCAATCCTTTTAATCATCACTGTCGATCACCAAAGTTGTGCCTCACCCACTTTCTGTTCCGCTTTTTTGTTCTGCGTTTTGGGATATACATAGCCGCTGAGACCGACACTAGAAACAAGATTAAATCGATGATGAAGTCGAACAGGGTTCCAGAATGGAACAGTCAAGGCAGTAGAAGGGCAGGTTTCCGGGAGGTAACTCTCTAGATTGCCAACTTGTGGATTAAGCATGGTATAGCCATAAGTTACATAAAGTAAGCTTTCAAAAGAAAGCCAGATATGGAGATATCGAGACTGGGCGGCTTGGGACATCTTGCTTGATTGCCTTGAGGTAGCAACGATGTTGAGGTCGGAATGAAATTGATAGAGCGGCAGGCCTCATGTTTATAAAGCAAGTTGCCATATCGCGACTCGGACAATTAAGCCAACCGAGCCCATTGTTTTCCCCCGTGCTATATTATTCCCTTCTTTTGGTGGTGGGCATTGCCCGCGAGTCTGATGGCCCATTAGTCATCAACACTGCCACACCCGCACCAGCCAAAAAACAGTCAAATATTGCTTATAGGTGTCCGCCCCCCTTAAACACTTGTTAGCATTATGATGATGTATTCAATGATAATTTAATGAGATGATCTAGGTTTTGCTAGAAGGATTTTTTTTTATTTTGAGTGGTTCAATAATTACGCTGTAAATACGCCCTATTGCAGTACCGATCTTATAGTTAGAGTCCAAATTTCGTAAATTCCTTCTAGCAGAATCAAGAAAAATGTATTTAATGGTGATATCACATCTTGTTCTGTAGGTAGAGTAGCTTTAAACAAGTAAAAAACGAGCAAACTGTTCAGACACGTCCTTAGAGCTAATTAGTGACATCAGCCGCGTTATGTCACGCGAAAAGTCACACTTGTTCCGGTCTAAAAAATATCAATGCGTCGAAAACTCTTCCACAACTCGTAATGTCTCGGCAGAAAACTATCAAGAATAGTCAAAAATCCAAGAAGAAACCTTCAAGTGCCCAAAGAAACAATCTAGCCAAGGCAAACGCTGCTCGTCTTCATAAATCCACCTCCGACAAGGAAAATATACCCCCCACCTCTCTTGTCCCTTCTAACCCTGCATACAAACGCAGGCTCGACAGCGCAAAACGTCAGATACGTCGACTGAAGTCCGAAAAAAAGAAGCTGATGGTTAGGTGAGGATAAATCAATTTTAATAACACAGGATCTATCTGTTGTCGAGGAATGGCACGAAATTGAGGAGAATGAATTAGCAGAGTAGTGATATATAAGTTTTCAGCGTATATTTTGACTATCCTACATGTATTATACATTTCTAGAGTACCTAAAATTGTTAAATACTTTGACTAATGGTTTAAATCACAACGAAAAGCTGAAACGAAGCTCGAGAGTGGCGGAGGGGGGGGGGAGGACAGGTTCTGAGGTGGCAGTGCAGATGACTAATGGGCCATCAGACTCGCGGGCAATGCCCACCACCACTTCTTTTTCTCCACTCGCTCTTTTTCTCCGTGACACCAGCTCTTCTCTCCCTTTCCTCCGCAGTCTTTTCTCGCCCTTCTGGAATCCTTCTTTTGGACTTGCTCGCCGAAGCTCAATACTCTTCCGAGGTCCGGAATTGACATTCAAGCAATTCTTCGAGTCTATCAAAAGCTATATTGCTTACCATAACTTTTCCTATCGATCTCTCTCATACACTCAAGATATATAAGAAGCTTGCCATTCTCCGTTTAAACCGCTTTTTTCTCTCCCTCTCCCTTCGCGTCTTACCGCCCACCCAAGCGCGGAACGAACAATGTTACTGTTACGCCCCCAACTCCCATTATGCCTCACCCTCCTCCTCATAGACGCAACCTCAGCCGAAAACCTGGCCTCTCGAGCTGTTGAACACGTCCACAGGGTAGCAACACACCATACCAAAGGTTTAGCTCGCGACCTCCGCGTCGCGTTTGGTGCCGTAGTACTCGGAAAACGACAATCACAACAGCAGGCTCCATTGGGTTTGAGCAATCGAGTGGTATATTGCAAAGCGAATGGAACTGTGAGCGCAGGAAGCAACGTTGGTTCGGGGTCTGGGTCGAATAGCGATGGGACGCAGTCGGGTAATGATGGTGGTAGTGGGACAGCGACTGGAAGTGCGGCTCAGCCCTCGGGGACTTCGACCGGTGCGGTCTCCACGCCATGGAAGTTGGCTGAATCTCATGTGAGTAAAAAAGTCTTTTTACTTTGTCTTGAGAAGAGTCTATCTATTTCGCCGAGCCAACGATGTGTATGAACGTGGTCCTTATCACTTTTATTTTTCGTTATTTTTAGAGCGGGAATGATTTCTTTGACGGCTGGTCCTTCTTTACCGCCTCCGATCCAACGAATGGAATTGTCGACTATGTCGATGAGAACACTGGAGTGCGTTTTCTTTCTTTCCTTTCTCCATACCTACTCACAAAGATACTCTCGGCTCATCTACCGCGTGTGTTCATCTTATTTTACATACTAACAGCGGAATCACAACCTGCTAGAAGTCAATTCGGACGGAAACGTGATCATGCGAGTCGACACGACTCAGAACATTGGAAACAACAACCGTGAAAGTGTACGGATAACGACCAACTCTCATTACGATCAAGGAATGTTTATTCTGGATGCTGTACATATGCCTACTGGTTGTGGGTCGTGGCCGTACGTGTTTCTTATCCCGTTCACTTTACTTCACTCTCCTCGCGCGTTCCATTCATATCATTCCTCGTTCTCTTCTCTATTCAACTTCTGAATTTTCTCGTAATCTCCATTTACTCAAATTCCGTCTCTTTCGCTTTTCTTGGACCTCTCTCTCTTTCCAGGGCATGGTGGACGAACGGACCTAATTGGCCAGCAGGAGGAGAGATTGATATCATCGAAGGTGTGAATGACTATACCAATAACCAGGTGCGTCTACGCTCTTGCCCCCTCTACACACAAACAGAACCACGCCTGGACTAACCACTTCCTCTCCCACTCTATCCTATCTTTCATATATCTCCACCATACATACTTATCTCATATTCACAGGCCACGATACACACCAACCCCGGATGCACCATCACCTCTGACAAGTCCAACTTGCTCGGCATCACAGGCAATGTTATTGGCGGGACCAATTGCGCTGCTGCGGAGACGAACAATCAGGGTTGTGGGATACGTTCCAGCTCGAGCGTTTCTTATGGAGCGGCTTTCAATGGGAATGGTGGAGGTGTTTATGCTAGTGCGTTTGAATTCTCTTGATTTTTTCTTATCTTCTTTTGCCTGGAGACGGGGTGGAGCTGACGCGCGTATATCACATTCTTTTTTTTTCTTCGCGCGTGTAGTGACTTTGAACAGCACTGGAGTCGCGATCTACTTTTTCCCTCGAGGATCGGTGCCCAAAGATATTGACGCTGGGACGCCTCTGCCTGCTTTATGGGGACAACCCATGGCCATGTGGGGTGCGAGTGGATGTGATCCTTCCAAGTTCTTTAGCCAGCAGTCGATGATCTTTGATACGACTTTCTGGTACGATTCTCCCCTTTCTCGATTTTCGATAGTGGGTTGACATATTCCTTTGAATTTTTATAGCGGTGACTGGGCTGGCGGTGTATGGGGCGCTTCTGGAATTCCAGGTCAAGAAAGCAGCTGTGCCACCAGAACGGGCTTCTCGACTTGTGAAGACTACGTGAGACAGAACGGGAACGCGTTCAATGAAGCTTGTGAGTGTAAAGCAAACATTTCTCGTTCTCCCTTTTTTTCTTATCGCTTTCTTTTTTTTGCAGACTGGGAAGTCAAGAGCGTGAAAGTCTACACTCATTCATGATCGACAAGCAAAGTTTCTCCCTGCCGCCGCCGTTCCATCGCACGCTTTTGCGTGTATGTACGTACATGTCGTGCCTGGTACGGTTCCGAAGAGGTCGTTATGGTGATGTTTTTTATCATACACACACGCATCCATACATAGATAGATGAATCCTTCATCGATTCACGGGGGGTAAATTTTCAATCTCGGGTTCTACACATAAAAGAGGGGTATACATAATTTTCTTACTGGTTTTTTTACTGGTTCTCCTTTTCTTGTTATAGTATATATATATACATATAGAGGTGGGGTTTTATAACCATTTATCCTTCACGATTACACATAACATAACATACATATACCTTCACGACAAAGATATACGATCTGGGGAATTCCAAAGGATTTGAATTTGTTGCACCTCTGCGATCAGTTAGTATTGTAATTTACTTGGACATGTATTTTTATAATCGTATCTATGTATGAGGTTCTCTAGTTCTTGAACCGTACTCGATGGCTTGAGTCTTATAGGTCCCAAGTAACCGAGTGATTCACTCCTCGAAACCCTTTTTTGCGAATTTCACCGAAGTCGGATCTTCATCCCATAGATGTGTAATTACTGTTGATTGAAGAGTTGGGCACTAACAATTTGCGAAGGCGTATAATTCGCATATCTGGTACTAACAACAGTAATAGATCGTGTACAACAAGGCCAGTTAGGCAGGTAAGAATTAACGGCAAAAAGTGCTACTACTCTCTTTGCAACATTTAGGGGGAAAAATCGTATAAAAAAAAATATTACGAACGCCCACCCTTCTTCTTCTTGTTGACTACCTTGAAGCCACCCCACTCCGATTGCGCCTGGGGTTTAGGCTGAGCTTTGACAACGTCAGCGATAGAGACAGGTTTGCCAGCGCCAGCTCCAGCCTTAGAACGCGAAGAAGCATCCGCTTTTCGCCTACTAACAAACTCGGAGGCGAATCTCCTCCCGTCCAAGGTAGTACTGTTGGCATAGATAAGGTCCGAGATGATCTCAACCGTAGAAGCATCGGGATCCAAAGGGAAGGACAAGAGCATGGACATGATCTCTTCGACTATTATCACAAATTCATCAGCGAAAATGAACAGATTTAGAAGCTACGGGAAAAGTCTCACAGTTGACCGAGTTATTCAACCCTTTGAGGTTGTCATTCAGCCACTTCAAGAAATCTTGGGATGGTGCGATAGGGAAGTCTTCGACCTTGGGTGCCGCTGCTGCTGGCTTAGAAACCGAGACTACAGCCGGTGTTGGACGAGGAGCGGTATTGCCATTGACACGAGGTACCGAAGAAGTACTGACAGATGGTGCAATAGGTTGAGGTCGAGCTGGCAATGCAGCTAGAACAGCCTTCCCACTCGGTCCGACAGTCGTCCAAGCATTATTTTGAGAGGGTGTTGGTGTTGGTGCAGCCTGAAGAACACGGTCAATGCAGATCGGATAAGACCAGAAGATCAACTTACCTTGGTGGTGCTCTCAGCGTATCCCCTGCGAGCAGCCATGGCAGCAGCCGTCTCCTTGACGGCTAGTTTCTTCCTCTTCTCTTCCTCTTCCTGAATCTCCTTCATGGTTTTCTTCGTCGCCGGTGATTTGGCCGCTTGTGTCCATACCGGAGGGGTGACAGGGGGAGCAGATCCAGATGCAGCAGATTCCTTGGGTTGTGGGGCAGCAGAAACCTTACCGGCCTGAGAAGTAGGAAGACCCCACGAGGTTACGAAAGGTTGTACGTCCTCTGCAGCAGCGGTTGTGGCAGCGGCACGAGTCACCTTCTCCTTTTCTCTCTCTGCAGCTTTGCGAGCTTCTGCCCTTTTGGCTTCCGCATCCTGTATTTCACGAAGGCTTGTAGCTGCCTTCTTGGAATCATCATTGGCCCAGGGAGCTTTGGATGGCGTTGTTACGGCCGGCGGAGATGGAGAGAGTGTGGGTTGTGAAACAGGAATTTCAGGGGGAGGTACTGGGGCACTTTGTAGCACAAATTTTCCCTTGGTCTTAGTGGCCGGCGGGGCAGGGACAGCGGGTGCAGGTTCAGGTGCAGGTTCAGGAGCTGGAACGATGTCTTGATTGGGAGAAGACTCCACCTCAGTTTTAGGCTCAATTACGAACGGTGTTTCTGCACTTGATCCAGCAAGTTGATCAACATCAAGAACATCAGACACGATTTTTTCCCGAGGAAGATCTGTAATGGCCTGAGATGACAAGACATCGTTGGCAGGTATAGGTTGCTTGTATAATTGAGAGGTGTTACTCCAGGCCTGAGGTGGCGTGGCATTATGATGGACAGTTGTGTTGGAAGAAGTTGGGTGGACTGCATCAAAAGGACCTGGAGGCTTGGGCACAGATGACTCAACAGCTCCCCAGGGTGAGGACACAGGAGTTTCCTGCATATTGAGAACAGCTTGTGCTGAGGCTCTGGCAGACTGTTGATCGAAAGTGTCCGGAATCGAAGAGAATTGCTGTTGGGGAGGGAAGGATGAAGACGAGTACTGCTGTTGAACAGTGTCACCGAAAGCCATCCCTCCTACATTCCGATTATTGAAGGCTTGGGCGAGGGCAGGTTGTACTCCTCCAGCAGCGTACCCACCGTAATCACGGTATGCATTATTTCCAAGAGCGTCCACGTAGGCAGCATTGGTTGTTCCAGTTCCAGTTCCAGAACCTAGGTGAGGACTGTATGATTGGAAGTCTGCAGAACCACGGCCAACGTTGATGTTATCAAAAGCTGGTCCCATGTTCAAGTTTGAGGTGGGCCACGGGCCCGCATTGGAAGCATAAGTACCGTTAACATTGAAATTATTACCGAAGTTCTGAGGTCGGGAATCAAAGCCGTCGCCGAACGTGCTTCTTCGAGCGGGTGACTCGTTCATAGGGAAGCCTCCAAAGCGCTCGCCCATTTCCCCAGTGCTATATTGCGCTGCTCTACCTCCAAAAGCCGAAGGATCAGGAGAACCATTGCTAAATCTCGCTCCTAAAGACGAAGCCGGAGAATCAGATGGGTTGGATCCAGTGCCAAAGTATGTGTCCAGGGTAGAACTTCGCAATGAACGAATAGGCGCTGGCTGGAACGGTCCATTGAACGACGCTTGATCAGGAGGTAATGCATATGCTTGTGGTGAGTCGGTGCGACGCAATAACCCAGGGGGCAAAGACGGTGTGGGTGGTGCAAGGAATATCTTGCCGCCGCCTGTTCGATGCATCAAATCCCCGACAGACACCCATTCATTATCCAAGGTCGTTCGTTTCATTAACAATTCGGGCGTGAAATATCCATCATCATGCCACTTTTGCATTACATCGGCTCGGAATGGACCTGAGAACAAAGACTCAGAAAAATAGGTAAAAGAAGTAGATCCAGATGAGGTACCTTGAACTTGTCCCTGAGGATCCAAGTAAGACCATTCCACGCTCGCAAGATCGGAAATACCAGGAGGGGGTCCAAGGGCGGCAGAGTTACTGCCAGGCGAATTGGACATGCTTTGATTCCCAGTGGCTTCAACGGACAGTTGAGCCATTCCTGTTTCGATGTTTTCAGGTTGCTGTGTCATAGCACCATTCGATTTGGCGACCTCGCCTGGATCGGACTGGGCTTGAGGATCGACCTTGAGTCCTCCACTTCCACTATTCTCTTCTTCCTCTTCTTTAATATCCGCATTTCGACCATCTTCTCCGCCACTATCCCTAGGAGCACCAGGCGCTTTGCCCAACCCTTCTGAAGCTCTCCTGCGTGCAGTCCACGAATCGCCACCGTTGAGTATGCCGTCGAATCCTACACGTCCCCGAGGCGAAGGAAGGGCTGTGTCACGAGGAGACAGAAGAGGCGCTTGACCCGTCAGAGAGAGCTTCCGCGGTGCCAAAGCAGGGGCTTGATCTTGTGAGTAGAGCAGCGAT
Source organism: Dendrothele bispora CBS 962.96 (assembly GCA_004369135.1). Taxonomy (NCBI): domain Eukaryota; kingdom Fungi; phylum Basidiomycota; class Agaricomycetes; order Agaricales; genus Dendrothele; species Dendrothele bispora. Next base: position 107,150 of record ML179301.1, on the reverse strand, counting down.
GAGATGCTGTAGGAGAATCATTGATAAAAAAAGATACGCACCAGTGCTATCCCTCCTGCGCGTCATAAGATTACCGTATCGCTCTCTGAGTGGGCTGCCAGTAGCGGAACCGGAATTAGCGTGATTGAGTCGGGGTCTTTCAAGATTCTGAGTATTGAGATGTAGATAGTCGTTTGACTGGCGGCGACGGAGATCAGAATTGAGTGGGCTTGTGAAAAGCTACAAAGGCCACGAGGTGAGAGGTCACGAAAACGCGATGGTATGTCAAATGTCGAGACTGCGAACCTTCTTTTCCGCCTCTCCCATTTCACGCAGACCTATAGGTTCCATTTCAACCTCTCGTACTACTCCCTCCCACCTCTCCACCTCCAGACCCAATCCACCCCTGCCACCTCCTTCTTTGTAGATTCTGAGCATCTCTTCCTTCGAGTATCGAAATGGGTGGGCTTCGTCGCGCTGCTCCAAAGCAGCAGATTGCACTGGGGTGACCAGCGCAGAGTAAGTAGACGCGTTTGAAACCGGAGCACCTGCAGTAGGTGGTGGAGACGGTGGAGATGGTTTAGAAACTTGATGCTTTGGACGCATCCATTCAGGGCCAAAATGCATAGTGGTGGTAGACATTTTTGTAAATGCTGGCGTTGGTTGTATGGCTTTGATAGACAAAAGAGGTCTGCAGGGCTCAAGAATTTTTGAGTATACTCGGTGCACGTGGAAATTATCGGCATTGTTACTTTGCACTGCTTTAGGGCAGGCTAAATTTTGTGGCTGTTGCTTCAAGTTAAAGTAAATTTCCGTGGAAACTAGCTACAAACTACAAAGTATGTAGTAGTCCTCAGTCCCAAGAGCCCATTCTTATACCATTAGCTTAATCTAACTCTCCATACGGAAGCCGGGAGTTCTGAAGGAAGAATTACATTAGTCAGGAAATTACCCGTCGTATTTAGCACACGACATACCTTGCAGTTTCCGTGCAGTGGGAATAATGTAAAGGATTAAAAAGGCCACCCCGAATGCTAGACAGGCGGCTGAAACCAGGTAGTATCCATCTGTTTCTGTGACACATTCACCCCCGATATCGCGACACATCGACTTTCCGATGTCGGAAACACACTCCGAAGCTTCAGCAAGCAGTTAGATTGATTCATTCGGCTATCAAGAACAGATGTTAAGCATACCTTGGACACTAATTTCGGTGCCAGCTTTATTACCCTTGCATGTTGCTACACTAAACGCATCGACTCCCTTCAAAATAAACCATTTAGGCCAAGTGCCACCCAAGTTGGTGAAGGTATTGAGAAGCTGTAAACACCAGATTAGCATATATTATCTTTGAACTGTTTAAACTCACAGTCATGTACGTGCCTCCGATCAGAGGGTCAGACACTCTAGTATGGAAGGCTGAAATGCCAACAAACTGTACGGTTCTGATAATCATATCTTTAAGCAAGAAACCGCAAAGATCAAGAAGAAAAACATACGAAGAAAAAGAAGAGAACACGGTGTGCACAATCAGGAACATAAAGAATCCTTGAGAGATGGGAGGTGTTGGGAACCAGTAGACAATGAGTGTCGATATAAGAGCAAATCCGAGACGAGGCCAAAAAGCGATGACCCAAGGTCGTAGGGGATAGTTACCCCTGGACCAGTTGGCGGCAAGATACCCTCCAAATATTTGGAAAGGGAAATCTATTAAAACAGCTAGCGCAAGATCCTCTCGTTTGAATCCTTTTTCTACCATCTTGAGGGAACTTGCAGCGTCATTAGCGGCGAAGCCTAATTTAGCAAATATGTGCATTATAACGAGAGATTGAATATCTGTACATAGTCGAATGAGCGATGCATACGTCAAAAAATCAGGAGAAATTTGTACGTTTTAACTTGCAAATAGACCAGATTGTTTTGTAGACACCCATGATACTCATGTCGGCTTCCGTGGCTGGTTCTTTGTCCTGAAAATACGGTTCAGTACGCTGTTGGGTTGAAAGAAAACTAGGGAGACCTCTTTCTTGAAGAAAAGTAGCCAAAACGTCACCAGATAACAGACAATGCTCCAGAACTTGAGATAGGCACTCAAAGTCAGGTGCGGTATACCCCATTTTTCACTTTGAAGGGGTCAGAAGACTTATGAATGTTCAATCTAACAACTTACGTGAACTCGACACTGTTCAGGGCAAGGAAGACTGTGAACGAAGCAAAATAACCAGTGTTCAAGCCTATCGTCTGACAAGTCGAGGCATAGGATAAATTCTCATGAGAGAGAAGAGTAAGTGCCCAGCCGTCGACGGCAATATCTGCAAATGATATGATGAGGGCATTGAACTACAGTGTGAGGATACAGTATAAGGACGAGACAAACCTTGAGTAGCCGATATGAAGACCAGCGAGGTAAAGATGAATGTAAGTTCGTAAACATAACTTCCCGGCTGGGAAGGAGTTAGTGACTGCACAGGACGTTCATAGATATGCTCACATTGTCCATTAGTCTCTGCACATTGAGAGAAATATACAGCATCAGGGTTCCAACCACAAGTTGCATTGGTATAATCCAAGATTTTCGACGACCAATGGAAGGTAAAAAGACAGAGTCTACAATCGGAGACCATAACAACTTGAGCGAATATGGGTAACTCGATAAAGCAAATGTGGCCAATTGAGAATATGACAAGTGGTCTTTGAGAAGAAAGGGAACGGATCCTGCAAAGGTGTTATACTTTAAAAGACCATATTCGTAAGAAGTAACGCACCCAAAGCAAGCCCTAGCTAAATGATTCTCCTTAGCACTTGATTATCCCAGAATAAACCTTGAAACTTACTGGGACCCCTTGAATTAAATCTATTTCGTTCGAGGAACTTTTAAGTTTCCTTGTATCACAAGCTCTTAAAACACGACTCACACAGAACACACAACAACACCATAGCTCTTTTATCCTTAGAAGATATGGGACGTTTCTCCACGTCACCAGTAGAATCAAAATTAAGCTCCTCTGCACCCCGTCTCGCTTCGCGTCTTTCGTCCTCATGTAGAAGATTCAGCTCGAGATCTTCTTCACCATTTTCGTAAGGCATACGGCTTTGAGGACGGGAGGTTATAGGAGTACTCGGATTAACGTGCAAAGTGTTTAACGACGACGAAACTGCCATAGAATCGCCAGGCGCTTCCTTCATGTCCTGTTGGGACCGACTATTAGACTTGTTATTGCGTGTGGATGGATTGGGCGACTTCGATTTTGCTTTTTGACGATTTTTAGGCATGCAGTCGGAATGGAAGAGGTCGGACACCCTGTGTCTGATACTAACGAAGGAAACGAGTGGCGTACTACAGACAGTTGGCGGAGGCTGTTGCAGAACGAGTTAATTCGCTGGCAAATATCTGGTCACGTGTTGAATAAGTACACGTAGCATGCCACTTGAGACTGACGCGTCTTTATTTTTTTTTTGATGATATCAAGATTTTACGGCTCATGGCCTATGCCCGTACATGGCATATGTTGGCATATGTCCAAATCGGGACATATGCCAACATATGCCATTTCCCTTATGTAGCAACTGTTTCCCATGCCTCCGGCATATGTCTGCTTAGTTTTTTGCAGGCCTGTGAGCGATATAAGTGTCTGTTTTGCTTTGCTACATACTATGAGACCCTTATATAATGCAGTAGGTAGTATTCCTGTCTACCTCATCAATTATTATGATTTATAATAGCTATATGCATGTAAGAAATTGGAGAAAAACCTGATTTGGCACTATAGCAATGATTGCTATTAGATCAATGCTTAAGAATTGTTCAAATGATTTTTTTTGGGCATGAAACAATGGTTTACTATTCTAATTAAGTGGACTATGTCCCTGGGTCAATGTGCAACATGAGTACAGAAGGATTTTCTTTATTCTTTGTTAACTATGTACTTGCAAGTTCAGACAGTTAGTAGTCTGTAAGAAAGGATACATAGGCTACTTATTACTGCTACTAAAGAGGGGGCCTTTATTCTATCAGGCGTCACTTATGTGCATGAGTGGGTGCGAAGCACAGAAGAAAAAAAAGATGCTGGTAACTACATTGATCTTTTCATTGGATTTTTTAATGAAATAGTCCTGAAATGGACTCACTGAATGTCAAAGATTGATTCAATCTCTTGATCTGAGGAAAAAAGGATTTGTGAGGGATGCTACTTGTTTTATGGTGTAAAAGCTAAAATGCATCCGCGCTAGATTGAACTAAGGCCTTTTGGTTATAAATGATGACATGTGACACAGCTAACCACTGGGCTACATTGACTTGGAACATATGCCAATTTTGCGAGGACATATGGCACTTGAAAAAACTTGATAATTACGGACATAAGCCATGAGCCGATTTTACCGCGAGCGAATTCAACTTTCAACGTGTTAGACCTCTACACAGCCCAAATCTCTATCCAGGCCCCGACTTGTTCTCTCCGGTCAAAACGTGGACAAGAAGTCTCAACGATGTCGGCCATCTCGTCTCTCCGAGTACCGGCATCCTTTCTTCCGGATTGCTAGCGATGCAGACCTTCTTTGAGGGACTACTTAGTCGCGTTCTTATCTTCCATTTCGTCCTAGTGAGAATCCACCTTACGATTTTCTCTCTAATGTTAACTGGATGATTCGAATGTGTCCAATACCAACCGTACACCTCAAACTCTGCAGCTGCTGCTTGACGACGGCTAAAGTCTTCACTGAAGTCAGGATGTAGATCTTGCGAACAGAGGCTACATTACAACGACTTTTCTTGTTATCACAGCCAGCTAAGCTTACGAGACAGAGGTCGTTGGAAATCGATACGGTCATTCACAAACGACACGAAATGTTGCCATGTCGGAGGTGTCATGAAGAATCCATCCTACTTATTCTATTCTATGTATACATAGTACATGATAATAACCCTAGGATAAAAGATCTCAATATGTGTAACTGACTACAGCCTTCAATCATTATCGCATTTTCGTCCTACATGTGTGTATAGTAAGTCGTAAACTCCTTCCTTGTCGTTCGGAAAATTCATGTCTGCCATAAACGCCAGGACTTAGTAGACACAGCTCTACAGCTCTGCATTGGTTTGGACAGTGGGTTGACGTGATCCCGGGCAGAAATAAGCGTTTCGGCTACTCAGATCCAGTCGAGCACGACTTGACAAAGCTTTACAATTGCGAACAGTCCGCGCTCCGCGTCATCCGATTATTTTTGCCCATGCCTAGAATTGTGTTATCATGAGAACATGGATCGAGTGTTCCTTGACCTTGCTCAACGTGTTTCAATCTAACAGCATTTATCTAGCTTCTTCCTCTTCACTGCCTTTCAGCATTTGGCTTGCGCTACAGTATCCGCTGCGTGAGGGATCCCCGATCACTATGAGATCATTCATATTTCTAAATTTTACTCCTGTTAACTCTACAGGATCGAGATGTACCTACAGACCTCATATAAAGGAAGTCCCTAGCTCATATCGAGTTGGCTGTATTCCACCATGTTGAACGAAACCCTCCATATTTCGATGCTCCTGGCTGTTACATCGCTTGGTGCATGTGTTCTCAGATACGTCTTCCATCTCGTATCGATTCATAGAATTCTTGGACACGTTCCTGGCCCCAAACGTTCGTCTCTCGTGTGGGGAGAGGAATGGGCACTCTATCACAGTCGTCCCGGTTCTCATTATGTCGAGTGGCACAAAAAGTTTGGTAAAGTTCTCAAGTTCACTGGTGCTTTTGGGGTAAGTCTGATCCTCCAATTACCGTTAGTCCATGTCTTATGACCTGACCTACTTCAATTGCAGCACCAAGTTCTTTCAATTACGGATCCACAAGCAATCACATTCATTGTTGGGGAGGGTACCTATAACTTCCCGAAGCCGGCAGGTGTCAGAGAATGGTTCAAAGCCACTCTCGGGGAAGGTATTCTATGGGTTGAAGGTGGTCATTTTGTCTTATTCGCTACTTAACAGCGTCAGAATGACTCATATATTGACGCTTACAATTCCCAGGCAAGTCTGCACATGAAAAACAACGAAGGTCATTGGCACCCGCCCTCAGGTAGGATTTACTAAGTTCAGTTGTATACATGCACGACGTCCTGAATTCTTGGTAAATTTCAGTCAACACTCTGTGCGGAACTTGACCCCCGTTTTTTACGAAACCTCAGCCAAGTTGGCTGCTCAATGGGGCAAGCAGATCGATGAGAGTACCTCGAACCAGGCCGAAATCGAGGTCACGAACTGGGCAGGACGTTTCGCGTAGGTTTTTACGTTTCTCTACACGATTTCTCGATCGACTCATTTTTTTACTCCAGTTTGGATACAGTTGGTCGTGCCGCCTTCTCTTATGACTTCAACTGTCTGTCGGGTGAACCTCATCCGCTCGCGGATGCCCTTGACGGCCTCACCAACAATGAAAACAAACTTTCATCCTTCTATATGCGAGCCTTGTTCTGGCTTTTTCCGTCCATCTTGTCAATAGGGAAGAAGGGTGAAATGATACGACGGTCCAAGCACGAACTCGGTGAAATTGCAGTCAAAATGTGGAAAGACGCAAAAATCGCCGGTGACATGAGCGAAAAGAATCTTATGGCAATGATGTGTACGTTTTCTGGTTCCGACAAGCGTGATGGTCACTAGACTCACATTTCCTGTAGTAAAAGCCGATGCATCGGGTTTAACCTTCCAGGACGAGGCTCATCTAGTTGCTCAAATGAGGACAGTCATATCAGCTGGTTACGAAACAGTCTCTTCTGTCGTCTCTGTAAGTATGGCATTATTGTCACTCTCTGATCCACTCATTGTAATTTGTTCCATTGTAGTGGGTTCTCTATGAATTATCCACAAACACATCCATCCAAGATCGCGTTCGCGAAGAGATATCCACTGCAGGTGACCCGTCGTTCGACGAGTTCAACACCAAGTTCCCCATTTTGGATGCAGTTATACATGAGACTCTTCGCCTGCACCCTCCTATTCTCGAGAATCACCATCAGGTATGAATCAGTTTACCCACTTATCTGATCCCTTCTCGTCTTTCTCAACATCAATTCTTCAGGCCGCCGAAACTGTCAGCATTCCCCTCTCTGAACCCATTGGCAGGACGTCAGATCTTCATCTAGTCATACCGAAAGGTACAATCCTGGAGATCCCCGTCAACGTTGTCCAGACGGACCCAGCCATCTGGGGACCTGATGCAGACATTTTCCGGCCAGATCGGTGGTTGGAGAGAAGACAGAGCGGCATACAAAACAAGAGGGATCTTTTCGCGTTCAGTGAAGGGTTTGTCCTTTTTTGCCACTTCCAGATATAGAAATTTCGTATGCTGAAGCCACTCTTTTCTTCCAGACCTCGTGCTTGCATCGGAAAAGCCTTTGCACTATGTGAACTCAAAGTAAGTCTACTGCTCCTGATCCTTCATCTCTAAGAACTCATCTAACGGACTTCACACTTGCAAGGTTCTCCTCGTAACTCTCCTTCGCCAATTCTCTTGGACCTGTCCATATGATATCGAGCCGTTCCAAAGCTTCGTAATCCGACCTCGTATCAAAGGACAAGGACCCAGTTCACTTCCTCTTCTAGTATCACGGATCTAAGGGTTCCTGAACTTGGAATTCGAAGTTCCCTGGGCTGTGTGTATGGATGATACAGCAAAAAGAAACATCAAAATGAATGTACAGTATGTAGTTGTTAATGCCATTTATAACCAGTTGATTCATCGAAAAGGTGTACATTGTTCGGTGATATCGCCCGTTTCAGCGGAACAAAAAAAAACATCATACTTACATATCAGGAATGTTTGGCGAATGTTCCATTTTCAATCACGAACAGGAGTCTTCTTGCGATTTCAAGGCGATGTTTATAGCACGGCGATCTATGTACTTACAAGTATAAGTACGGTTCTATTGGCTGTGTAAAATGGAAGACGAGAACGATGTTGCAGTATCAAGTATTGGACATTCGCCTGGTCCAAAGGAAAATCGTGCTTAGTCCTTCGAGATAAGTAATTAAGAGTAGGAAGATATGTTAAGTAAGAGCGACGATCCACCAAAGCTTGAAATTCTGCATCACAAAATATTCGTGATTTGCCCGTTTTGGTCTTTCGTAAGAGACACGACGACACTAAAACTCATGCAACGCGATTGCACCCTTTTCGAAAAGAGAAATGAAAAAACAAAAGGGGGTATCATGTGTGTTTCCGTGGTGTAAGGTTAAGTTTACATCCATCCTTGGGGAAGAGGGTTGCGATAATCCTAAAGCAGAGGTGAGCACAAAAAACGAAATACGAGACATAAGAGGGGTAAAGAACACTTACTCGACCTTATAACTCAGCGGTGTAATCTCATGTTCCCAATCGAACATGACAGCCGCATTTGCGAGTACAATAGCAATGTTCATCGTGGCGTATTCAACACCAATACAGCGATGAGGACCGCTACCCCAGACAAGGTAGTTTTTAGGGTTGGCGTTGGCCAAACTGTTTTCGTCCAACCATCGTTCAGGCTCGAATTTGTCAGGGTTGGGGAAAACTTCGGGATCGTGGAGGGAGTTAAAGAATGAAGGAATGACCATCGAGTTGGCCGGAACGGTATAGTGATCACTGATCGGGAAAGCCTTCAGCGTCTTGTACGGTACCTAATATGGAAAAAGGGTGAGACAGATGTAAGAAAAAGCAGAGAAAATCTATACAGACCATAGTCACAGGTGGTTTGACTCGCAAACTTTCCTTCACAACGGCCTGTAAATAAGGCATTTGGTCCATCATCTCTAGCGTGAGGGGTGCATCGAAGTTTCCTTGACGAACACGCTCCTGTTCTTCGCGAACCTTGGCCAGAATCTCGGGATGGTCAGCCAGATGTTGGAAACCGTAAATAAGACCACTGCTCATAGCATCCTGAGACGCGAACAAGAAGGAAAAGACAACCATAGCGATTTCATGGTCGCTAAAGTCTTTCCTGCCCTTGTAAGTCGGGTCGGCGAGGATGCGCATCCATTCGTCAATCAAACATTCAGGCTCGGCACCCTTGGCAATAGCGATCTTGCTGTTACGAGCAGCGAGTTCCAACCAGTCCATTGCGACTTTGGCGGCTTGCTTGGCTTTGTAGACCTTGGTGCCAGGGAGAGCAAGGGGGAAGTTGACAAGCTCTAGGGCTTGAGTGATGGCCCAGTACTTGTCGCTAATCTCCCTAGTGGCGTGGTCAGGGATATGGTTGCCGCAGAAGACGCGGAGGGAGGTGTCCATGTTGAGGAAACGAGCAGGCATCATGATGGACTGGGCACCTTTGCCTTCCCTGTCTTTCATCCATTGGGCGAAATGTTTGCGAGTAATGTCATCTTGGATACCAGCATACAAACTGAATAACTGTCAATTTTTGAAATGTCACCGAAATATATTTATACTTACCCAATAGCTTTGCGTGTAAATAAGAGGTTCAGTACCCGGCGGTAGTCGACGTGTTCCTTACCCGTAAGAAACACCCTAGAGTTGATGGTGAGTGTAATAGATGGAAATTCAAGTCAAAACGCGTCGTACCAGTTTCTAGGGTTCAAGATAGCTTTGGCAGAGTAAACGAGACAAGGTTCAGCATAAGTGGGGGAGTTGAGGATCTTTCGTGAAAACTCGTTGGACGATGACATGACGATGAAGCTAAGAGACTTGTGTCAACGAGCAGGCCATTTCCTAGATTGAGACGACACTTACATATTAAACACACTGAGCGCACTCAGAGCACCCGAATTCCACTGCTTCATGTAGCCTTCCATGGTTGGTTTCATGGAATCGGCAAATTTGCCAATGATAGGGATCGTCCATGAGTCTCCAGGTAGGTGTCGCTTTTTGTAACGATAAACGGTTTGTTCGAGAGCAAGGAGAGACAACAGGATGACCAAAGTAGTGGACCACCATGTGACAGACTTGTCGGAGGCAAAGGGAAGAATAGTGGAGGGGAGAGGATAAAGTGTCTCTGCCGTCGAGGAAGGAATGGAAGCTGACACTGAGTGATCGTGGACCGTCATGGTTGGAACGAGGAACCTGAGGAAAGCGCTTTACTTTTATGTTCACTTGCACTATGGCCTGATCGTTATTTTTTTTCTCCTCGGCAATACGGCCCAGACTAATACATAATTAATAAGCACTTACACGACATTCCCGAGGTGTTCAAACGTTCAGTTCTTGACTTTCGGTGCAAGTTTGAATCAAAAGCACTTATCAAGAAGTTATAGGTCACACACGTTGTAAGTAGGGGGTAACACTACGGGCAAGAGCGACCTTCCGCGCTGAGGAAATTTTGAAGAAATTGTGATTGACCAATAGAAATACTCGATCAAATTTCCTCACGATTTCCTCACTGCGGAAAGTCGCTCTTGCCCATAGTGTGAATTGGGTTGGGAGAGCAACATTCATGCTGATGTTCACTCGCTCACATTCTTTCGATTACAATAACGATCTTGGCAGTACAGAGCTTATCATCTTCGCTCAATCACAAGCTATCACGTTATCGTACAAGATCTTTAAACATCGAATTACGCACCAAGATGTCCATCCGTGTTCAAGTTCAGTCAGTGGACTATCCCTGTTGTTGAACGCTACGTGTGTTTGCGAAGTTCCATCTCGAATTCATCCTTCAGTACTTCAGTGTTTGAAAGGACTCTTATGGTATGATCGAAGATCAGACTGGGCAAGCATTACTGACTCAGTGACGGAAAAAATTGAAACAACCTGTACAATAGAACTGTAAGCGGTTTATGAGGTATTCCAAAAAAATTCCAGGCTCAACCTCCGGGGCAGAAAGTAATAATTACTACAGTAAACCCCTCTTAAGGGAAGCCCCTATGTCACTGAGAAATGTATGGGAGTATGTCTTTTGAGAGCGATCTGACAGGATCCTACAAAAAATGTATGCCTTAGAGGGGCCGTACCTCCTTGAAAGGGATTTTAATTACATGCTCATCCGTGAAATAGTTTGCCACAGCCCGTTTCAGTGTTCTACACTAAAGTTCTCAAATTGATATGTAAATTCTGAGGCCGAGAGATTCACGTGAGTTGACATAACCACTATTGTCTTCCTCATGTGACCGCGTCGCGTTTTCGTGTTTACTAGTCTCAACGTCAAGCGTGGTGGTACCTACAATCTATTTCCCTTCTTTTTCCATGCCCATCAGCAAAGACACTTCAAAGCGTCGTCAATCTATCGCTGTAGCACACCCAAGCGATGCAATCGTTGCCAGACCTAAACGTCGCCGAGCCACTAGTGTTGCACCAGACGAAGAGAGTCCGCTAGCCAGATCTAAACGTCTTTCTCTGGTATGTAATACCTTGTCATTCGTACTTATATGCTTCAACTTTACCGTAGGGACCACTTCGGGGAATCTTGAAACGTCGTTCTTCCTCTCAACCACCCACTTCTCGGACTTCCCTCTCATCCTCCCAAGAAGACCCCAATGGTGCAGAATCGATGGACCTCACTACGGACTTTCAGGAACCCATCCGAGATAACTTTGTCCGCAAATCTATGGGTCGCAGAGTCAGCTTTAACAGCCAATCTCAAGTACGACTGTTCCAAAGTAATGTGGGGGATACGACGACTAGCTCTACTTCGTCGTCTTCAGGCGAGCTAGAATTCAATGGACACTCGTCGGACGATCCACCATCATCTCCGGCAGCGCCATCTGTGGTCAACGACGAAAATGCCTACCCAGGCGCTACTGCAAGGAGTAGGAGGTCCTCTGGTCGGAAGTCTTTCGCTGGTAGTGAGGATATGGACATTACGTCTACTAGTTTGTATCCCCCTGGAGACGAATCGGCATTAGTAGATGAAGAGTTGGATATGGATCAAGGAAGTGATATGGACGTGACAGTGGCATACACGTCGAACGCAATGCGTAAACGGTCTCTGTCCTTCGGTATAGGTGCTCAACAACGACCTCGAGCCTCGACGAATACTGGCCAAATTGGACAAGAAGTAGGTGATGCTTCAGAAGATCATTCACAGTCGTTTATGTCAGAAGGATCGATGATGAGTGAACAGTCGGAGCCTATGGAGTTTACGGTTCCTGTCGGCCAGTCTTTACGTCCGGCTCATCAAGACGAGGCATGGGTGGCTCTCGTCAAAGCCACTCATTCGGGTGTTGCGTCCATGGAGGATTCTGACAATGAAAATGACGGGAATGGCGGGGATATCGATATGGATGACGCTGTTGCCCGGATAATGAAAGCTAGAAATTCGCTCAATCTCAATCAAGGAGTCGATGATTCTATGTCAATGTCAGAGGACAGCTTCGCTGAAGACGTCGACCTCGGCAATGATACCATAGACATTAGTAGGATGATGAAGAGAGGGTTCGGGAGGGAGAGTATTGCTCTTCCAAGGGAAAGTATAGATTATCAGGATTCCACAATGGATGAGTCGGGGATATATGGATCTGCCCAGCTCCCAATTACCTCCACGCCTCGGGCGAGCCTTGCTGCTGTGGGATTGGACCTTCCAGACTTTTTATCCGATCCCCCAACGCCGCGACCGCAACAACCACCTCAACCTGTTGAACCTGCTGGGACGAGTCGCAATCCGGTGTTCTCGTTACCTCCATCAGGTACAGCACCTACTACCGGCTCGAAACCTCCTACATCGCCTGCCAAAGGCAACAAAACACCGACCAAAACTCCTGCCAGAGTATTCACTGCCGCGTTTGCACCTCCTGTCTCCAAACCCAGTCCAAAAAAACCGCCGGCGCCAGAGCAAGCCAGTTCGTCTTCTCTGAAGAGGCCGCGACCATCCGTTGATCCTGCTCACAACGACGAGACTGACAGGCCTAGTCCAGCTAAACGTCAAGCCTTGGCATCCAAATGGAACAACACCGCTTCTCCTGCCACAGGTCAACGTCCTTCTTCGACCTCTCCAACTGAGGAACGCAGGCCACTCGATCCAAAGAAAAGGGCCCCATTCCAAGCTGCTCCCACTGCGGAAACCGATAAACCTGCTCTGAAAAAAACCACGTCCGGAATGAGAAGGCCCTCGAATTACTTTAGTCGTAGGAAAAGCCTTGCTTTACTACCACCACCGCCTGAAGTAGACGAAAATATGGATGTGGATACGGAGGAACCTCCTAATGTTATTCGGACTTCTCCCAAAAAGAAAGCCGGTATAGGTTTGGGAAGGGCGAGAGCGAGCATGAGTTCTGCAACATCGTCGGATGCTTGGAAACGGTTTGATAGGAATGCGGAACCCGTAGGAGTCGATAGTGGGAAAGGGAAAGGGAAGGATAAGGCTGTCGAACCTCCGACCGAGGAACCCAGACAGGCACAGAGTCTGGTATCCTCGTCTACACCTCCACGACCTCAAGTCACCACTCAAGAAGACTCAGGCCCACCGTCACCTGCTGTTCCTGTCTTGGACTTGTCGACTTACTTGAATTCAGAGACCGGAGAGGACGAAGAGAGTCCTGGAGACGCGATCATGGACACGGCAGCAGCTACTGAGCAATGGCGAGATGCTATACCGTCTGATGGATACAGTGCTGATGAAGTGGTATGTATCCTCTTTTTTGTTTTTTCTTTCTCTTTGAACGGTAATACTAATCTTCGTTCCCATTTCAGCCTCCCATATCTATTGAACAGTTCTTTGTAATGACCGACATCAAGTTCATGGACGAGCTGACAGCCCCACGCCGGTCTATGCACCCCTCACAACAAACTCGCCACCAACCTCGAAATCCCTCCGACATCAGCCTAGCAGAATACGCTGTTGCGATGGGAATTGACGTTCCTCAACTTGCACTGTATACACGAGTTGCGAAAGATCTGGAGGCTTGGATGAAACAGAGTAAAGTCGTTTTTGAGCAAGCACAGGAAGAGGCGACAAAGATGACGCCAGAGCTGTTCGCGGAGTATTCCAGGTCAGATGAAAATGCACAACAAGAGCTCAAGGTAATTTCTCTGTCTCCTTAAACGAGGTCCATACTGACCGGATGGCGTGCAGCATCAACTGAAGCTCATCAGAACGAACACAAGAGGACAGGCGAAATCTGATTGGTACGACTGGAAGTTGCAATGGATTGAAGGTCTTAGAATCCCCGCTCAGAAGGCGTTTAATGATTTGGAAAACGTTGGTTCATTTGTCTCGCCAAATAGCCGCGTCGGTATTGATATTGATCATAATTGTAGGACGCTAAAGCACTCGAAAAGGTCAAGGCACAATGCGATGAAGTCCTTCCTTCTCTAGAACAAGAATATGAAGCTGTGACGCGAGAGCTTGAGAAGGAACGGACCGAAGTTGCTGCGATCGAGGAATGTGACCAGGACTACCTCAACGACCTCAAATCGTCTATTGCTGACCAAAAGTATGTTCATTACTTGCTCCTTATTGTACACAAGGACACCCTTCTTACCTGTTCCTCAGTATCGAACTCGATGCTCTTAAAAACGAAACAAAGGAGAACCTCGATCAATTGGACTGGTTGAAAGAACGACTAGCGGATATAGAGGCTCAAAAACGGGAAGCAACAGTTGCGATAACAGAAGCCAATCGATTACTGGACCTGCAACAGAATGGCACTCGCTCAGAGGTATTCAAATTAAAAGGTAAGATTGCACCATTCTCTAAAATCGGTTTACTTTGCTCACCTGTATCGTGTTATTTTAGAGGAACTCGAAACCCTTGAAGATCTGCACATGTTCCACGCCTCCAAGGTCGATGCCAACATGTTCGAGTATGTGTATGCGTGGACCTATCGTGTTTCCATTCCGTGCAAGAAATACCTTCCACTCGTGGAGAAGATCGACATTGTTTCTTTGCCTGAGATGCGCACAAAGCATAAGGAAGAGTTCCCGAAATTGAAAGACTTTCTATTGTCAGCAGCGAAACATATGATCAGGAACTCGGGCGAGTTGACTACTCGTCAGGTGTGTCTCACCACTCCTGCCGTGGACGAAACAATACTGAACCCGCGCTTTTTTCGTAGATTGTTCATAAACTAGCAGATTACTGGTCATCTTGTTCTCAGCTCTGTACACAAATCCGATATCTATCTCTCCGATACCCGATAGAGTTCGAATTTAGTCAATCGTCCACCAAACCGTTTTCAGAATTCAGAACAAATGTTCCCATCTTGTTTCCCTCTGTCAAGTCAAAAGTTGTTGTGTCGTTCGTGTTCAACCGGGACGCTTTCTCGAGATGGCCCATGTCGATCAAGTCTTTGCGTTATGAAGTGATTGTTGCTTTCGGTCGCGCCAAGTGAGAAAGCCCTCTTGCTTAGGATTCAAACAAAGCTCTAATGATTTCTCTTTTTGTCCAGTGTTCAAGAGATAGAAAGTGCGATACTCGCCCGGTTGAATGAAGCTAGCCCACAGGACAGCTTTGCTTGTTTGCTGGATGCTTGTATGGTCGTACAAGAATGTTGATCTCTTTTATCTTATGTGTATGGATTTTAAGCTATGATTCTGTTCTTGATAACCATTGATTCCCCGGTATTAAAATCTACGCTTACTCTAGATTATTCTATGTATCTTTATTTCGGTCTGTTCGTTCTATTGGATTGATTTTTGCTTTGTTGACATTCAGATACCTACATATGTACACCGTAATACCCATTCACATTCTTGCAATTGAACTCATTATGTGCTATCTGTAAATTTTCCATACATGCTTGGCTTGACCTAGTCTTTTCTTTAGATTCGGTATCGTTCGCATCAAGTTCTGAACAGAAAATAGAGCTGATAATTATTGTTTGTACAAGAATCGCTATGCACAGGAACCAGTGAAAGCAATACTATGTACATATCTACTCTATGAAAAACTGTTCAAAGGCTTGTTTAACATAATCATTCGTGTTTAGAGGTAATCACTAGGAAAGGTAAACACGAATTTTCCAATCAGTTACTGACCACAAGTAAAGAAAGAAAAGACATACACGATGTTCATTGGCATCTCGCTGATCTCTGTGCTGTAAAACTCTGTGGATTTGCAGACGCAGAAAAACAAGATCAGCCCTCGAAATAAAACAGAAACCATGAAAGATTCAATCAGAACTCACTGATGATCCCCTGTAACATCTCCACATCTCCCAAAGCCACGAAATTGATCGCGACGCCCTTACGTCCGAATCTCCCACCACGACCGATGCGATGGAGATAGTTCTCCCTGTTGACGGGCATGTCGTAGTTGACGACGAGCGAAACTTGTTGGACGTCGATCCCACGAGCGAGGAGGTCGGTCGAGATGAGGACGCGACTCGCTCCCGTGTGGAATTGTTTGAGAATCGAGGTACGGTGGGATTGTTCTATGTCACCGTGCTAAAAAAGAAAACCTTGTGTGAGGGGAAACGAAGGGGGGGAGAGAGGAAAGGTCAAAAAAAGGAACACTTACAATAGCCGAAACCGTAAACTCCCTTTCCTCCATCTTCTCCTTCAACCATTCCACTTTCCTCCTTCCGTTAACGAAAATCACAGATTGGGCGACCGAGATCGTGTCAAACAAATCACAGAGCGTGTCTAGTTTCCATTCTTCCTTCTCCACAGCGACGTAAAACTGTTTGATACCCTCCAGAGTCAACTCGTCTTGTTTCACGAGAATGTTCACGGGTGATCGCATGAACTTGGAAGAGAGGGTTAAAACAGATGTAGGTAAAGTTGCAGAGAACAACAAGACTTGAACATCTCCAGGGATCAACTGAAAGATTTCATGAACTTGATCTCTAAACCCACCGGGTCCTCTAGCGGAATGAGAAGACTCGGAAAGCATCTCGTCGGCTTCGTCCAAACAAAGCATCTTGAGACTATCAGTCTTGAGAGCACCTCGTTTGATCATGTCGATCAATCTCCCTGGGGTGGCTACGACGACGTTAACGTCACCTTGCCGGATTCGAGCTAGGTCTTCACGGATTTGAGTGCCACCGATGACGGCCAACGAGTTCACGCCAAGGTAATCGCCTAGAGCGACGACGACTCGGTTGGTCTGTTGCGCAAGCTCGCGAGTGGGAGCGAGGATGATGGCCTGAACGCCTCTGAGGCTTGGTGAATCGGGGGACTCGAAAAGTCGTTGAAGGATCGAGATGGTGAATGTCGCGGTTTTGCCTGTGCCGGATTGAGCTTGGGCGATGACGTCTTGGCCTTTGACAATAGGAAGGATGGCACGCTGTTGGATAGCTGAAGGACGTTCGAAACTGTATATAGAGGAGGAATTTTGATGAGGATGGGAGTTTGGACCTCCGAGGGGACGGGAAATCCTTACCCATAGGCATATATTCCACGTAAAAGTCTGGGATCCAAGTTCATGTCATCGAAGCTAACATTGTAACAAAAAACCTCATGAGATAGAAGAAAAAGGGAATCAGTGTCTCTGTGCTTACTTGTCAATCACTTGGTCCCAGTTAGTTTGGGTAGTTACGTCGTCATTCTGAGCATTAGTAGTTTCTTCACTGAAAAACAGTAGCAATACTAGTCAAGCGTCAAGTAACGGTCTTCTAAAGAGCACCACCTACACTTTCATGCAATGTTATCAATGTGAAGGGGAGTCTAGAGATAAACTGCCTTCGGTTGGTTGTTTCAATTTAGAGATTGGGTTGGGTTGAAAAAGATTGGTTATTGATTCCCTATGGTCAAAAGTCTGGCCTCTTAAATGTCCGCATCGGTCCCGAGGTTTTAGAAGTGATCATGACTGATATGCAGACGAGTCAATGTTCAATATTCAACGGTTACCGAGTTGCGGTACCGAATGCTCTTGTTGTTGTTAAGTAGAGATGTGGCCAAAGGAGCGGTGGCTGTGGGATAGTAGTGTCAAAACATGTTTGATGACTTGAAGTATCTAATCCAGGTGCCGGATTGCTGACACTGACAAACAATGAGAGTAAAAAGGGATAATATTACATTAAAATAGTGTACAGGTATCAATGTCATGCATTAATGCATAAGACAGCAGTTCTACTTCTTCACTTCCTTTTTGAAGGCATCCTTAGCTTCTCTTGCACCAGCAGCAGCCTATATACACAGTTAAATCATGAGTTGGAATGCGCGCGACAACATCCAGTCATTTTCCAAGAAAGGCCTTACCTGGTTAGCTTTCTGTTCGGCCTCCTTCGACTTTTCCTTTGCCTCTGCGGAAGCGGAACCTACGAAAAGGTTAAAGAGATCAAAAAGAACCGAACATTAGAAAATAACTTGAACAAAAGAAAGCCATTGAAGAGAACGCACCCATTGCTTCCTTGGTTGCTTCAGTTGCCTGTTCGCCCTTGTCAATTGCAGATGCTAATCCCTTGCCAACTTTCTTGTTTACCTGCACATGAGATCGTTAAGAAAAACAACTCCTCGGTCTATACATGTAAGTAAAACCGAGACATACAGTGTCAGCAACCTCCTTAACCTTCTCAGTCGCAGTCTTACGAGAAATGGGTGAGGAGTGGATGGTGCGTACAGACGACGCAACGAGAGGGCGAGTCACAGAGGAGAGTGCTGAGCGATACATGGTTCGATGCACTCCAGAGACATGGCTGGGTGCTTTAAGTAGTTCGGTGCAGACAGCAGTGACGTTGTGTACTGACGCTGGACAGACGTCATAACTGCCATCACCGGACCTCTGTCTTCTAAATTAATTATTTAAATATTTAAATTATTCTATTTAACCATCGCCAACAACCCGTCCCTGTCATCGGACTCCTCCACCAAAGCTCGCAGTTTACTATTCTTGTCTTTCATCAAGTTCTTCGGACTATCATACTCGACCTGAAGGGGGATCATCATCAGTTCCGTAGATTCATCCAAACACTTTTTTCTGAAACTCACGATTCGACCATCTTCCAAAACCATCTGTAGTGTGAAGAGCGAAACAGGTCAACGTTCGGGTACCTTTTTCTTTTCTTTGACTTACAATTCTATCCGCGTCCATGATCGTCTGCAAGCGATGGGCAATAGCAATCAATGTAACGTCGTCCCCGAGCTCCGTACGAAGGGATCGTTGGATAATGGCGTCAGTTTTGTAATCTACGAGAACACGTACAGTTCAACAACTTCGAGGATTACCAAACAGAAACAAAAACAAAAACGGACCTATCGCGGATGTTGCTGAAAAGTAGCTTTCGGTCAAGACTGGCGCACAGAACCTAAAAAAACCCCTTACCTTCATCCAAAATCAATAACTTGCTCCTCCTCACAATCGCTCTCGCCAAAGCCAGAATCTGTCTCTGTCCCACAGATAAATTCGTTCCACCGCTCGATATCGATGTGTCCAAGTTCAACCGGACCTCCTCTTCCCTATTATCACTGTCGCCATCACCACCGGTATCAGAATCGAGTCCTTGTTGTTGCTGCAACGAATTCAACCCCGCCGCCTTCAATGCATCATTCAGTGTTGCATCGTCGTGTTGATCAAAAGGGTCCAAATTGTATCTCAGAGTTCCGGATAAGAGTTCGGGGACTTGAGGGATGATCGTGATACTTGATCGTAACTTGTCGAGGTTTATAGAGGAGGTTCTGAGTCCATCGAAGTAGACATCGCCTGAGGTGAGGATGGCGCGGAGCAGGGAAAGCGTGAGGGAACTCTTGATGGAAAGAAGTAATAAAAGTGTATCTTTGATCAGAACGTGTCCAAGTCTTTCAATCTTTCGAGACTTACCTTCCCAGATCCAGTTCTCCCCACTAAAACAAAAGTTAGTCAGTGCAAAATCCTTCCCATCAACGTCCTCAGGAAAGAAACCCACCGACGCCAATCCTCTCACCCGAGTTGACACTGAACGTCAAATCATGCAACACATCGGGACCATCTGCAGAATACTTTGCAGACAGATGTTCCACCCGCAAATCTCCAGAAGCAGGCCAATAAGCGGGGGGCTCTCCTTCACTAGTTGGTTTGGGTTCTTGTTCGATTTGAGTGTATTGGCGAATTCGTTCAACGCTACGAGTTTTTTTAAAAAAAGAATGATTATATCGAAAGAACGTATGTACCTGTTGCCTAGATTAAAATTGTTGTTAGAGAACCGGTAGCAAGGCCCGAAAGAAGAAGCTGCTCACTTTGAACCTCGAAATCATTCAACACTTGCACCAAGTACAACGTCAACATACTAAACCCAACTGAAACAAAAAGAGATTATTCATTAGCATTCCCTGTTCCGGCGTCCACCCCTCCCAATTACGTCCTTAAACATCAAAATTTCAAAAAACAAATCTCACCTCCCATATTCAACGAAAACCCTGTCGTACTCGAACTCAAATAACTCTGGAAATACACCAGATAAGCAGCGAGCGCGGAAGAGAACAAGGCACTGAGGATGTCTAGGCGAACGGTGACCCATAGTGTGAGACCGTGATAAGTACGAGCTGCGACAGTGTAGTTGTTGATGAGGGAAAGAGAATTTTGGATGAAGGCATCAGAGGCAGAGTAGGCGCGGATCGAGACTGCGAAATAGATGGGGGTGTGCGAAATGAATGATGAGAAGGAGAACGTCGATGAGGATTTTTTTCGTGGCTAGAGACGTACCAAGACCTGCTATCGCAGCTCCGAAACTAGAGGAACAAAAAGTTCCAATCGAAGTCTCATCACGACTCGGAAAAAAAAAGGATTTCAGAATACGTACTGAGCCAAAACCGGCGACCTCGAATTCGCCATTTCCCTCTTGACTGCCAATTGAGCCTTCATATAAATCTGACTGATCCAGCATCCAAGGAGGATAAGTACCCCAGCTGGGAGGAAGAAGGCGGGGCTAATGACGACGACGGCAGCGAATTTGATGAGTGTGAAGGAGATGGCGTTCCAGATTCCGAAGAGCACTTGGCGGAGGGGGCCATCGACTACAGTAAGAGAAATTTTTTCTTGTGTCAAACGAGAAGAGGAAAGGTTACGAGGTATGATAGAGAACGAACCGATGGTCATATCTTGCGTCGCTCTCGAGATGATTCGGGACATTGGGGTAGTGTCGAGCCACCTCAATGTTGTCCCAAAAACGGCCTTAACCAAACGATGGTGAACCAACCTAGATGCTCTGATGGCTCCTTTGAAATACACCAATCGACAAATGACGTGCCAGAGGACAGCAGAAAAGAGAATCAGAGCTGTTGATAAAATTTAGATTGGAGTTGTTGTCAGTACAGAGTCGGTCTGATGAGTATCTGCGCGTGGACTTGCCTAGTATACCGAGATTACTGATAGACCAACGCCATTAGCGAGCTTCTCCGCTAGCTCAAGGACAAATAAAGGCCTTACAAGAATACATTCACTTCATTGGGTGAATGATCGTCATACTGCGATGCCCAATACCCGAGGAAGTAAGTCTGTCCGTTAATGGAAAGATTGGACAAGAACATGGTGATAATGAAGCATGCATTGAAGAAGATATAATGCTTCCCGCCTAGCGCATTGATATACAAAAAGACTAGAAAAGAGCGACTTTTAGTTGATCTGAAAAAGGAAAAGTTCCAAAAATTGACACCTACCCGCAGCCCAACTGACACGTCCAGTTTCTTTTTCTTCCGCAATGACTAGTTTACCAGACTTGGGCTGATCAACATTAGCCTTGTCCCAAGTCGGATCCACACCAGCAGAGGGATCAATATTTTCTCCTGCTCTCTCTAGCATCTCTTTATCCTTTTTCGCCTCGACCTGGAGTGACCTGTCTTTGTTGATAGCTTCCTTCACAGATTTTCGACTAAAGACACATCCATTCGATCCGACCGAGACTACAAAATCAGCAATTGGTTCGGCTAGAGCGACGTTGTGCGTCTACATTGTCCAAAGTCAACTTTTTTTTTCGATCACCACTTCCACAAATTGACCTTGATCACTCACCACCAATAGCACCGTTCTATCTTTGATCAAATCTCCCTTGAAACACTTGTCAACGATCCACTTAGCAGTATGCACGCTTTTTCGTTACATTCATCAACACAATCTCATTCCAAACGAAATGAAAAAAGAGCGAAAACTTACTCCAGCGCGGCCAATACATCATCCAGAAGAAGAATCTCCGCACGAGAGTAAACAGCTCTAGCGAGGGTAATCCGAGCCTTTTGTCCACCACTCAGCGTAATCCCTTTCTCGCCAATTTCTGTAAGGTCACCGGCTTCGAACAGACTTAGGTCGTGTTCTAGACAACATTGATGGATGACTTTTCGATATCGTGATGCATCGAAAGGATTGCCAAAAAGGATATTGCCCTGCAACGCAACAACACAAGGGTCAGAGCCTTGTCTTCGAAGGCTTGAGGATTTCTTACCTTGATAGTGTCATTTTGTACCCAGGATTCCTGTGCGGCATACGCGACACCTCCAGATCGAGGCAAATTGAACCACGAGTCAGAACTCAAAGGCGTATAATGCATTTCACCTTTTTGCCGGTAAGAGTGAAGCATCTAAGAACCCTAAGAGAGTGACTACCCACCGAGTAAAGCCATCAGTAAACTCGTCTTCCCGGAACCGGTAGGACCAATTATAAGGTTAATGCCACCTTGACGGAATAGGAGTTCGGTTTCGACCTTTAAGAGGAAGCTCTGACTCGATAGCGATGGAGTCTGTCGTCGGACTTTGCTCGACCAAGAAAAGGCTGCTTGTCGAAGGCCAAGCATATCTTGGGGTGCAGCTTGTGGTTTGATAGCTTCTTCTAAATACGTGTCTAACAACTCCGTCTACGATGGTCAAGTTGCGATAGTCGATGCAGTGGAATAGAAAACCATAGCTTACGTTGTGTAAAAAGTCATTGATCCGGTCAAGAGAGACTTTCCCTGAGACCGTGGATGTAATCGAGGCAAATATTATATAGAGCTGTTCTCTGGAGATCGTGACGTTCATCAAGTGGGATAATCATGAAACATTAAATCTGTGCAAACCTAAACATATCGATGACGGTCATGGTTGAGAATACTTTCGACGCAGTGAGCTCTTGCTTCATGATTACAGTCTGAGTTGGAAGAAGAGTGAGCTTCTGAGATCAACAAAATAGGGCTGGAACAAACACTATTGGATGATCGATTATAAGCAGCGGTCCTTGAGGTCGGGGAACAAAAACTCACTATGTAAAATACGTTGCAAGCAACGTGAAGACTGGAATCACAAAACTGATGACATTTTGAACATCAAAAAAGAACGTCTCAAAAAGATGACTTACTTGACACAATTGATCATAAGATCCATGAGCTCTCGCTTCCACAACCATGTCAGTTCTTGTTCTCTTTTATCATCCACTTTTTCAGTCATCTTTCTCTCCCAACCAAAGAGTTTGATCATTCGTAGGAGATTCATGGCTGGATGTGGTAACACGTGTTCAGAATCGAAAAGACCTTCCGGGACATGAGAAATTTACCTTCGACTACTGAAGTCACACGAGAATCCGTCTTCTTCATAAGCTCAGCCTGCACGCCATGAACGCGCTTTCCGACCCAACCGGGTATAGGGAAACAAAGTAAGATAGCGGCTAATCCCACGAAGGCACTGCGTTGTCACGAGTTTGTTAAGTACGAGTATTCAGGAATCTTTCGGAAGAAACCTTTACCTCCATCCGAGAATGATATACAGAAACACGACACATAACGCGATTTGTATGGGTATTTTCACAACAAAATTCAAGAAATCACGGGCCGCTACGACATTTGCTAGGTCAGTAGTGACCAAGTTGTTGATTTTTCCAACGAGATTAGCCTGATGGGAAGAGGTTTGAGTTTGTTCGGTCCCAGAATCGGTGTGAGCGTTTTTGAGGTCGTCTTGTGCCTCGTCAGTCGGACGAATGCGAAGAGAATGCTCAAAGATTAATTGGGTAAGAATGGCTTCGGCATGAACAACAATTCGTGTCTGATAAAAATGGAGTCAGGGCCTGAATGAAGGAATATAGATGCTACTCACAGCAGTAAACTCGTACCACTGGGCAGCAAGTGTTCGGAGGACAGAACCGAGGAAAAGCATTAGTATCCAGAACCAAGGACGCATATCAACATCTTGACTGCCTTGTTCGATGAAGCTTTAGATGCCTATTAGAAGGGAGGTCGAATTGTTGGAGAATGCAGTACACACTTGAGCAGTCTATTAATGCCTATCGGACTGGCGAAGCTGGAGGCAATCTCCACAATGCTCATCACAGCCAATATGAAGTAATCCCATCGAAATACAGTCCTGGATAAAGATTTAATATCAAAACGATGTGAATATTACAGAACTTACACGAGTCCGAAGAATATGTGTCGCGTCTTGTTGGCACTCGAGAAGGCATCTAGATACTGAATAGCCTGTCAAGAGCCTAATCGGGGAATCAAGGAAATATATCATACAGGAAAACTCCCGGCCTTGAGATTTTTGGCATCGTCGTAGTCTGCCAAAGGAGGCAAATCTTCGAGACCTAACTGAGGTGACCGATATGCTCGGAGAATGACGTTGTCCAAGAAGGAATAGAATACTAGCGACGCCCACGATGCTGTTTGTTCGGGATTCAATTTGGATGTGATGTTCTAGAAGTTTTGCGTCAAGCATTTTCCTCTAAATTAGCTAAAGGCTCCTACGGGATCAACTGGACGATGGTCTCTTGGAGTTGTAAGTGGAACTACAACAGAGGCTAACACCAGGGCGGACACCTTGACCCATAACAACCATCCTTCGCATAAATCCTGAGGTATTTTGGTGTAGGTGGATAGCGGATAAAGGTCTCGATAGACGCAAACAGCCAGTATGATCAAAAGCAAAAGTTCACAATGATACCAGGCAAATTTGCTCAGGTCACTGCCAGAACGAAGCGTGAAAAGTCTCAAGAAAGTAAGATATGTCTTGATGCAAAGGTTAGATGATGCGACATCGAAAATAAGTAGAAGACATACCAGAACTAGACATGAAATGTATTTTGGTATTATAGAGGCAGACGAGGGATAACATTTTCTTGAACTTTCGAAGGATAATACGACTAGCAAAATCAACAGAAGCAATTGCACAATAGAGCTTGTCAGGTTGTGGATGGTCGTGACAGACGCGGATTTGTTTGCCCTTGAGGCTCTAGACTTTTGCCGAACGAAAAATGCGATAGATTGGACGAAAAGCAAGACAACAGACGCTATTGCTGCATAAGCAGGAATCATATGAGTTTCCAGCCATGGCCTATACAAGAAAATGTAAAATGGGAGATAGTTGGACGAGAAAGACGCTTACTTAGACTGCGGCTCTGGAAGGTTCTGCACAATCATTTCCTGGATATGAAAGATATGAAAGAGAATGAGGAAGAACTAAGGAATTCTCTTACTTATATATATGTAGTGATTTGACATATTCTCATTCAACAAACGCCCGATGCATCGACCATATGGGTCCTGTAGGCTATCAGGAAAGTGCAGGAGATTCGTATCATTGTATAAATTCCGCAGGGAGGCGCAGGTTGAGCGTAGCAAGACGCAGGCTGCAGAGCAGTGTGAATAACCGTCTTCGCAGCGGAAAACCAATCTTTAGCTTGTTACGAGCCGAGCAACTGTGTACAGTACACTGTACTTACTACTCAGTTACTGTACTGACTCAGTAGTACGTTTAGGCAGCGTCGGACCGATACGGTCACATGACTACAAACGCGTGTCACGCGTGTTTTTAGTGCCAAGAGTCTGCAGACAAGAGCCTATTCTCTCTCCAGTACTACCATGTCGGACAAGCCCAAGACAACCAGATCAACAACCAGAACGAAGACTCAGACGACCCCCGCACCAACCACTACGAGGACAACAAGAGCAAAAGCTGCCAATGCAACAAAGTCGAGTACGGTAGCAGTCCCACCATCTCTTCCTCCGCCGCCCCCTCCGAAGAAAGCAGTGGCTAGGAAACCTCTGGGGAACCGCGGAAATACAGAGGTCTCAGAAAATACCAGCAAACCGCCCTCGAAAGCCACAGTCGGTCGCAAAGCAGCCAAAGTTCCAATTGCACTGGACAATGAAAGAGAGCCGATTATGGTGTGTAGGAAAACTGTACATGTACATTTGAACAGAACGAATAATTGTTTGCAGGCTTTTCTTCGAATTAGACCCGCCCTCAGCGACGACGACTCTGCCACTTCTCCGTATCTGACCCAGCTTTCTGACAATACAGTCCGAATGGCTGACCCTCAAGATCATCACAATCTTGCGTCTAAATTCCGTTCTTCTAACATAACGCCCTCCTCCACGTACACCTTTTCCCATGTCTTCCCTCCTACCACAACTCAATCTGATTTCTTCACAAAGACAACTCTACCTCTTGTCCGCGATGCGCTTGAGGGTCAGAATGGCTTGCTGTTCACGTATGGAGTGACGAATTCCGGAAAGACATATACTGTACAGGGTGGTACGGTCGAAGGAAGTGCAGGAATTGTACCGAGAACACTCGATGTCATATTCAACAGTGTCGACGGACTACAAGGTGATAGCAAAGTATGTGCTTTCCCGCTCGTTTAAGAGCTCTTTCTGACTCGGAACTTAGTATCGTCCTGTACGCCTTCACGGCGTCGAGTTGGCTGACCCTTCCGACTCGAGACCTCCTCCTGTCACTGCTGAGCCTGGTCTCGAAAGTGTCCTTGATCAAATGAATACCCTTTCGCTCAATGATCAGGATATCGACTCGACTTCCATTAAGTTGGACAGAAATTACGAATACTCTATCTGGCTCTCGTATGCCGAAATCTACAATGAAAAGATTTACGACTTGCTAGACTCAGTCAAAGATCCTCATGGCACCCGAGTCAACACGATTCCGCAGTCCAACAGTTCGTCTTCCCTCGTCCTTGCGCGGGCAGCACTCGCAGTCAAACCGTCTCCTGCTTCCGACGGACAGGATTCGGGTGTCAGTGGCAAATACATCGCTGGGCTTCGTCAGTTTCGTGTTCATAACGCTTCGCAAGCTAAATCACTCGTAAAGCTTGGTCAACTCACCGACGCGTCTTTGGTACACTTGCCAATCGCGAAAGTAGTCGCAGTCACGGAATGGTCATTCTCAAGATCGTGAGGTGTCATCGAGGGGAGAAAAATGTACGTTGAAATGTCTCAATCATATTCATTAATCTGACCTTGTTATACAGGATCCCACCGCAGTCCAGATTTCTCGTCTCACCCTCGTTGATCTCGCTGGGTCAGAGCGTACAAAGCATACCCACACTACGGGCGATCGACTCAAAGAAGCAGGAAATATCAACAAATCGTTGATGGTCCTTGGGCAATGTCTCGATACCCTGCGGTCCAATCAAAAGAGACTTGCAGTTAGTCTTTCTCAGGAAGGTAAAGGCGAGGAAGGAAGAATGGACACGAGAGACGTGAGGAAAGGATTGGCTATTGTCCCCTTCCGGCACAGCAAACTGACAGAAGTGCTGATGGACTATTTCGTTGGAGATGGTCGCACTGTGCGTACAATTTCTCGTCTGTGTCATCGAAGGCGTTTTCTGAATGTACTCTGGTATAGGTTGTTATCGTCAACGTCAACCCTTACGATACCGGTTATGACGAAAACTCACATGTAATGAAGTTTGCAGCTCTTGCCAGGGAGGTGTATATCACTCCAGCACCAGCACCGGTGCAACGAGCTCCGTCTATTCTTGGTCCGGGCAAATTGCAAGGCAAACTCATCAAACAACTTGGCCCTCTGACGCTGAAAGATCCTGACGTCATCCCTAAACCGTTCAAACGTAAGGTGACCTTGTCTATGGGAGGACCCGGTGGTGGAAGGAAAAAAAGTGAAACTGTTGTAGAAGTTCTTGAAGGTTCGTTGTATGGACTGTTCGTTAGTTCAGTCATTAACTTGAGTGCTACAGTTGATGAAACTCACGAAGGGGACAGTGTTGGTGAAGACGAGGATGATTTGGCGATCAACCCTTTCGTCGATGAGCTCTTTGACGAAATTGAATACCTCCGACTTCAAGTTGAGCCTTTCTCACCTACTTTCGCTGGGTTAAACTAACGAATTCACTCCACAGTTGTTTGAAGCGGAAATGAGGTGTGCTATCGTCGAAGCGGAAACTCGAGAAGAGGTTATGAGAGAGATGGAAGAACGCATGGGTAATATGGAAGAGATGTATAGGAGAAGACTCATGAAATCGGTTGGTACTCGTCAGATACACGCTTTTCTCGTTGGTCGGTGACGCAATTCTGTCCAGATTGAGCAAAACGAAATGAAGACGGACGCCAAGATCGATATGTTACACCAGTCTGGTTTGTTTGGTAGTCCGGTCAAGAAACCCAGTCGGCCAGTCGAGCAAGATCTCAGCGAGGAGGAAGAGGATGAAGTCGACAGGAGTCTTGTATGTGGTTGGGTCCTGCTCCGAAAGAACTCTCTAATTCATTGAGGATTTTTAAGGTCTCTGAAACCAGTGAAGATGAAGAGACCGAAGGCCATTCTAGTTCTGGGGAGGAATTCGATTTCGGTAGCGTCCAAGGTGAAGATGACGACGACGAATCTGTGCTCAATGGCTCTCCTCTTGCAAGCAAAGGTAAGGCGCCCGCAAAGCGCCAAAGTACTGCACCTCAAGAGATTCGTGAGTCTAGGACCTTTATTCCCGACGGTCCTATGCTCTCATCTGACACCGAGGACGCAGAGATGACCGATGAGGACGAAAGTGTTGCACCATCCGTTGACGAAGAAGAGACTGAGACTGAAGAGGAAGAAAGTGACGACGAAGACGAGTATGTGCCTCCCGCTCCTGAGCCCAAATCAGGGTCTAGCAAGAAAGCTCGGGTGCCAAGTCCGCCACCAACCCATAAAATGATTTCAGGGGAAGGCAAGCAAGCACGACTTTTGACGAGTAAGACTAGAGTTTCGGTCCTAGAACAAGAGATGAACGACATGGTAATTGATGACGCTGAAGCCAAGCCTGTAAGAACAAGTAGCACAGGGACAAAGAAACCAAGACGGTGAGCGAAGATGACGCTTATTCCGAAACGAAGACTCAAGCATAATATCTGCAGCCAACTTGGGAAGGCCCCAATTGTCAGGGCAGACGACATGGAGGATGTGGCTATGGCAATTGACAAAAAGATCGCAAGGAGTGGGGGCGGCGCTAATGTCAAACGACTCACCAGACTCAGTTAAAGGACTTCTTCCACTACACCATCTCTACTGCATTTTGTAGCATTATCTAGGGCATTAACGAGTACTAACATTCCATCTAAATCTGAATCCAATCCGTGCTTCCGTACTAAGCTGTCTGGGTGCCGTATGCCAACATGTCCTCCCAATTGAACGAGTCGGGACTTTCGTGGAAAGCCTTAAGGATCTGTTCACCCCTCGATCCGCCTTTTGCCTTTTGGTCCTCCCACAAGTAGAACTTTTGTACACCCATAGAAAGAATTTGGGCATCTTCTTGCGACAACAAAAATCCTTGTCCACCAGAAGAAGGCGTAATCTCCCCTCTTAACAACACAATTCCGTGAGTCTTTGCCAAATCAGTGTAATGAGTGAGAACAAGATATGGAGTGGCGAACGAGGTGCGCATTTTATATTCTTGTAACGGAGTGAAGAGGACCGTCGATATTGCGGGGTTCGGACCCGTAACCGTTGTCGTTGGCCCGGACTCGGCTTTAGGAGCAAGCAATTCTGGTTCTTTCGGAGAGGGAACCTCGGGGGCTTCATGGAAACCCCATTCCATGAAGTACATTTCGTAGGCCGTTTCTTCTGTCTGAGCTTCACCTTCGTGAGCTTTTTCTCCTAATAAATCGAACTTTTGGGGTCTTGGCACGGGCAGAACAAATGAAGGATACTTTGCTCCGACCGCGCTCATCTTCTCATAGAGATCCACAGGAATGGAAGCACAGAGATATCCACGACCCGTTCCCTCGGAGCGAGAGGCATGGTATGCGGTCCACAATGCAGAGACTTGGTTTGCGTTGATGGAGAGAATACGAGGTAGATTAAGGATAGAGGACAAGGGCTGCACAGACACGTCAAAAAACAGACAGGAATCTGGTCTCAATGAACGCACTTTAATTGGAGAGTTATCCTTTCTCGTTGATGGCCGAGGACTCGTTTTGGAAGGGTTTTCACCGATAGGTGTAGACTGTTGTTGCTGTTTTTCTTTCTCCGCCTTCTCTTTTGCAATCCTTTCCTCGTGTGCTTCTCTCAGTTTCTTCCTCTCAGCATGCTGTTGTTCTTTTGCTTTGACCTTGAGCTCGTCTACACTAATTCCTGTCCTGACGTGCAAAATTGAAAAGTTACAAGAACACGTCAACAATGAATACACGCGTTATATGCATATAGAACAAAAACACCTCACTCCTCGGCCCTCAAACGTAACTTATCAGCGTATTTTGTCTCATGGTGTTCATGGAGGTTCCGACATAGTCCGGGGAGTGTTCCCTTGAAAGCTGAGGTCCGGCAGGAAGAAAAGCGCTGAGAGGTACTTAACAAAACATTTCGATGCATGGAGGACCGCGTCAAGAAATTTTGATCCGTGATGACGTACACGCAAAGTGCACACAAATGAAAACGTCTGCCTCACTCCGTATTAGTACAAAAAGAATGTCATAGTATTAGAATGGCAGTAGTAGAAACACTACTTTAAAAGTTACTAATAGTACAGGTATATAAGCAGAAAGTGGGTATGATACATACATTTAGAAAAGAGACATAAAGCGATGTCAAGAAATAAGTAGGATGAGATTCAAGGAATGAATGAAGGCGTTAGTTAAGCGTTGAAGGTCGAAATAGTATGTACAATTATTAAAAAATGATTCAAGAAATCTTTGGTCAAAGTTCATTCATCTATGCTTCATGCGTGGCATTCGACGTTGCATCGTATCATTTTTCCTTCCTTTCACATCCCACCACCCGAGATGACCTGTTGCTGGGCAAGATCCAGCTCGGCTAGCAACACCTTTAACATTTCCCTCTCTCCATTTAATCTGTCCAATTCCCCCTCGCACTCATCCTTCACACCCATCCACTCTCTCTTTGCGCTTCCCGCCAAACTCTCCAATTCCCAACTCTTCTTCTGTTTTTGAACTTTCTTATCCAAATGCTTTCTCGCCTCCCTCCTCGCCTCTTCTTTCACTTGTTCAATCGCACTCCTAGCCTCTACCATCGCCCTCTCCACCGCTTCCGTCACCGCCTGTTCCTGGATTTCTCTCGCTCTCTCAAGTTGCATTTCCAACTCTCTCGTATACTTATCCCTCTCCTCATTCGTCCTCTCTCTCACTTCCAAGCTCCCCTTCATCCTCTGTTCTAGAATCGCTATTTGGTGGGAAAGGTCATCAACATCCTGCACCCTCGCTTGTTTCACGTTATGCAGCTCCTCCTCCAGCGATTGAAGTTGTTTCAACCTGTCCTTAGCCATACTCTCCGCTGAAGAGAGTTGTAGCCTCAACAAGGTCACTGTACCCGAATTGCCCTCTGCAGAAGGAGGACCCTCAGATCCTCTGTGATAACCCTTGCCAATCCTGGGCACCGCGGGTGAGGGTGTTACGTTTGGTAGCAATACCTGGGAAATCGATCCACCATACCCGGCAGGGGAGTCTAGGGTACTCAGTGTCGGACTGGGTGGATCGAGCAGCATAGAGCCCGTAGGCATCGGAGATAGAGGGGCTGTAAATGGAGACGGAATCTCCGAAAGCATCTTCCCTAGTTCATCTATGGGGACTGTACGTGAACCTTCATGAGCTAATTGATCCCAAGACAGAATCGATCCACGAGTTTCACTGTTTGAGTTGGGTGAAGGGTTAGGTCGGAGAGAGGCAGGGCTACCGTCCTTGTTTAGGGATGCAGAAGGCGCAACAGGTTTAGTAGGTGTTTGGGGTGCTAGTCGTTGGCGGGTGCGAGAAGTCGTGATTCTGGGCATGGCGGGTGTGGGGGCAGCGAGGTTGGTAGTTGGTGCAAGGAGCATTTCGACGTCCTCTTCGTCCTCCTCATCACTAGTAGGATTGCGAGGGGAACGTGTCGAAGACGTCTTAGCCATTTTGATGCCCTGTTGAGTCGGCGTCTCGTTTTTTGAACGATTGCGGACATGACGGACAAGAGGAGATTCATGAATAGATGGGATGGTAGATGCAGAGTGGGAACGAGAAGAGGATTCGGTTGAAGAATCTGTGGCTCCGCTTTTAGCAGAACGAAATATAGTTTTTTTGGAAGAATCTTTAGAAGGTGAGCCTTTCGGAGTTGATGGACCTGCAACTGAAGACGAGGATGAAGGTCGTGGAATAGTACTAGCTGCCTTGACAGCTTTGGTAAGTCGATTGGAGGAAGAGCTCTTAGCGGTAGATGTAGGAGTAGAAGTCTCCCGTTTATGTTTAGTGGCTTTGGTAGGAGTAGCTGGTGAAGTGGCGGTAGATGGAGCAATATTCGTCAAATTGACTTTGAATGCTGCACGCTGGGGAAGTGGGCTGATGGGTCTCGTGGACCTGTCCGCGGACGGCGGTTGAAGATTCTCTGAATCCTTTTTGTCAATCATGACGAGTTCGTCCGATTCGTCCTCTGAGATAGATGTACGTTTACGCGAGCTCGTTCGTGAACCGGTAGGAGACGCGGGTGGTCTCTTTTGTCCGTCGAGTATAATAGATTTTGGTCTGTATTTGGGTAGATTGGATGAAGCGCCCGGACGTGGTTTAAGTGCAGCTGGACGGACTACGGCAGAGGGAGGTGTATTGGCGCGCAGGGCAGGGTTATCGAGTGAAGTACCTCTCTGGGAGGCAGTGGCAAGAGAACTCCTTCTGCGAGCAGTAATTGTTTTTGTCTCTGGGGTCCGGGAGCGTTTAGATGGGGGAGGCGACGGGCGAGCGTCGAGAGATTGTCGAGGAGCAACAGCTGAGAGACGACGTGAATCTTTTGAAGGTTTTGGTTCCTTTTCCTTGTTGAACGTCTCTGCAAAAGCCTTGCCCACAGAAGCGAAATTAAGAGACTGTCGGATGGAGCTCCTGGTCGACTTAGTGCGGGGAGCAGTACTAGTAGTGGACATGGCTGTCAAAAGTACAGTTGCAACGTCGCGGTTATGAGTTGCAACACTACCGCGTGACCAAGTTCGACTTTCCAACAACTCGTCTCTTTGTTTACCGCCTATATTCGCCTACATACATATCTACAGATCTACATCCTACCACATGAACCGCCCAACCCCTTCTCTGGGATAGTACAGAAATACGATCATGGTGCCTATATTAAAGATCATATACCAGCAGCCTTCCAGCAGCAAAGCCCACGAAGGCACGTCTACGATCTGCGATCGCATGAGGATATACGGAATCAAGAAATACCTCGGCTCGAGAAGCGGAGTAGGCAAAAGTGTAGCCAGAGTCAGGACCGCAAATGTCAGTGTTTGCAACATGGTTTGTTCCCGTCCTGCGTAGTATAAACCATTAGCCTCAGATCACTACGCATTCTACCCTCATTCACACATACCAACACGCAGGAACCATGCCCAAAAGTGTAGAATGTATTGGAAAACGAACAGATATGGCGCAATCCAGTGGACCAGGAAGAAGCGATGCCACACGTAGAAAGTATAATGCCTGTTATCGGAAAGAAGGAAAGGGTGGTGTATTCTGCCTTCGGCTGTTAGTCCATTGTATCATAAGAATGCACAAATTTTTACGAACGTGAAGAGCTTGACTGTAACACACATTACACCCATTACCACCACTGTGATCAGACCACGACTGTACATGCTGTCAGTCCTCCGACAGCTTCGTGAATTTTGACGCGTGTAAACTCACATTGGAGACCCATATATCCGATGTCCAATATCTAACAAGAACGTCTTTGGGCCCCCTTTTCTACTAATCAACACCGGCCAACCAAGCGCAGTCGAAAACGTTAGGAAATAGTACATCTGGGGTATATGCAATACCGGTACATGATTTGACTTGTCGCCTATGTTATACGTGTAGTTTTAGTACCATCTTCCTGTTC
The DNA here is from genome assembly GCA_004369135.1 of Dendrothele bispora CBS 962.96. NCBI lineage: Eukaryota > Fungi > Basidiomycota > Agaricomycetes > Agaricales > Dendrothele > Dendrothele bispora. The sequence continues at coordinate 73,380 of ML179301.1, read as the reverse complement.
CGTCAAATACACTCACCCAATACAATCCCTCCATTTTGAATCACAAAAGCTCCGAAGGCTGCAAGTACCATTGAATACGGCACAAACGACGGAAGAATATCCCCCAAAATCGCTGGGGCACTCTTCAGCGAGGCCCATAAATCACCAAACCCAGCCTGGTCTGCAGGAGGGTTGTGGAGTTTCTTCAAGTTTTCTTCCTGGCCTCGCAGGGGACGTCTGTATTGTAAATACGAAAGTTGCGAATACACATAAGCGTATAAAACCCAAACGATATTCGTTTGTCGAAAAAAGCAGCTGATCAATCCTAGCTATGTCTCCCTCCAATGAGTCACGGAGTTTTCTTAAGGTCAAGCACATGGTAGATTGGGGGCTCACCAAACCCGCAACCCAATGACGCTCCGTTACAGCCGCAAGGATTGTTCCTAAGACGAAAACCAAACTCGGAACCTCGGTATAATAAAGAAATCCATAGAACCACGCGATGGGGAAAAAGCTAAGTACTACCGCATCAGGTGTAGCCGCGAAAAAAGATGAGGGAGGACGAGTGCGTTTTTGGTACGCGAGAAGACGCGTAAGTACGAGAGGCAGCGCGAGCAGGGTGAGGGTTACAGTCAAACGAAGCATGGGGAGGCTGCATTTGAACAGAAAGATGCGCTTGAAGATCAGAGACATTAAGTAGCTGGAAAGAATTAAGTATTATTGAGGATGAGAATGCCTTGACAAAACGAAGAAAGTGTACTTACAGGCCAGGAGGAGTTGTAATTTTCGGATCCCAGGTCGTGAACTCATTGCGGCAGTAGGCTTGAGCTTGAGGGATGTGGAAAGGCTCGTCCTATGTAGACTAACGTTTAGTCTTCGAAAGGTGACTTTGAGATGCTCATGATCTGCGTACCATGTAGGGTTCATCTACGATGGAATTTAGCTCTTTGAGTACCGAGATGCATATACCACAATATGCGATGTAGAGGAAGGACATGTTGGTGTCCAATGGGTATCGAAGTTAACACGTATAGCACAATACGCGTTCTTCCCTTCGCGTTACGGTCACGTCGGCGCTTACTTCTTTCCCATCTATCATGTCGAGTTCTGCTATCTGCATCTTCTGGTCCCTCTTGCAAACTCAAGAAAAACAACGGCCTCAAACTGAAAGTCCTCAAAGTACACACTAGCACCTGCGGATCATATGAAGTATTCCAAAATCCTTAATTGGACCAAGGCCTCAAACTCTAAGTTTGCTTCCAAATCCCACAAATGGACACCTGGTCGGACCTCAAAGCTTAATCTTAGATGTATAAAAGCTGCATTTTCTTGGAATTCATGGTCTCTTGTGAACCAACACGACGAACTTTGAAAGCAGCAGACCTGGTAGAACGCTACTCGCAGTAACGACTTTCCAAGCCTGCTTTTTTCGACGCCCGCCGACGACAGTGAACCATGCCTACCTGTTTCGAATGTGGTCTCTACTTTAATTCTGACACTGCTCTACGTATCCACTGTGAAACAAGTCCCGACGCACACTCTAGGTTTTGTATCATTTGTAAGCGCGAGTTTAGGGATGCCTTTACTCTTCAGAAGGTACTCCAATTCTTGTATACCTGCATAGCGTTATGTTTGGGTACTCACACGAACACCTCGCAAGCATCTCAACTACTTTAAAGCATATCGATACAACTCAGATGGATACGAAGCTTCTGAAAGTGAAGACGACGGGTCAGACCCCCATCCTCGCAAACAGAAAGTGTCTCTTCTGCGAGCGAAAATTCAAGTACCCTTCCTGCGTAGCCAATCATATCGAAGCTGGAGGATGTAACAAAAAGATTAACCGCTACCACGTTACTGCCGCAGTACACGCCATGGACATCAGTCCAAATATCTCCATTTCTAAATCCATCGATTTTCCCTCTCTATCTGCAGCTCGCGAAATCGGTCTCGGTGTCCCGAAAAGGTCTTTGACGACATACTCCGCCACCGAACTCGCTTTCAACGGCAAAGCGTACGAATGTTACCTCTGTCATCGCGAATTTTCCGCTCTTCACGCTCTAAACTCGCATCTCAAATCTCCAGCGCACGATGACGACGAGTTTATCTGTCCCAACTTCCGATGTAGGAAGACCTTCAAGGTTATTTCTGCGTTGATCAGGCATATCGAGAGTGAAAGTTGTGGTCTGACCAAGTTTCAGACGGTTGAAAATTACGCGAACGCGTTGTCTACTCAATTTTCCCGCATGCTGAAACTCTGAATTGCACTCAAAAAAAAAACAGGGTAGTAATATCAGTTTCTTGAAACTTTGGCTGGAATCAGATCTGGAGCGATCTACATAGTACTAGCTATAGAGGAGTCATTTTCCAGATTACAGGCCTGTAGTATACATACAAATACTTTGCGTACCTATCATGATATCGTTTTCGTTTTCTTGGCACCATCTACTTGTCGATATCAATTATTGGGAAAAATCGGACATATCAACGTTTCAAACAAATGCAACTGAGCGCGTACTAGTACATATTGATCTAAATTCAACCATATGAAGATCTTCCCGCACCCGCTGTAGCGGGGGATAAGAGGAACAGTACGGAATTACGGAATTTCTATGTATCTCTACATAATTAACTCGGTCAGTTCGAAGCAAAAACAGATGCTTCTGGTCTTCTGGTCCTCAAAATTTAAGTATTTGCATACTAAGTACTGATGTATGTCGCATCAATGATGTACTAGTATCACATGGGATCTCACCCAAGAGAAAGACATTGTTCTTGCTTTTGAGCTCCCGCATTATCTATCTTGGTACTTGTATCAGCTGGTGTTGATTGATCTATTGAATACTTGAGTAGTATGTGTTATACCTATTGAATCTTGATCTAATCATCTTTTTCTCGCTTGGTATACAGATGCCTCCCTCCTAGCATGTCATGCGCGCCAAGTCTATGCACTATCGGAGAGTATGCCCGAAGAAAAAGGGTTTTGAAAAAGGCATTTTGGTTCCATGAAGAAGTACACCTAACTAAGGAACATAAAAGACATTTGTATTCATGAAAAAAAGAGTGTGTGTTATGAAAGTACAATTTACATACATGAAACGACCCAGCAGTTTATACTGCCTGAGGTCCTGACCATTGTGTACTAGATTCACTTATCGAGAGGCGATTATCCTGGATTTGCTCCAATTTCAGCGGAGGTGGGCTACCAGTGCCTTCTTTTGTCCCACCAGAACCATCCTGCCTTAGTTGTGCATGTGATATGTGGACTGGTCGAAGATTGTAGTCTGTAGCGCGCGAGCGATGCGTTGAAGGAGTGACCGATCCCATCGCGCTATGCCTCAAGCTTGACATATTTCTTTTTGCCATGGAAATCCGGAGGATGATCATGTAGAACGAGATGGCAATAATGGGCATCAGCTGTTAGGTAGTGGCGTCAGCGCTCCTTGACAATTGAATTCGATGGAAAGATAGTCACCATGTCCAAGCAAATGTACTGAGAGTTGGATCTTGAAACGAACGTGATAAGAGTTACAGTGAGGGTAACGGAATACAAGATCCCGGAATCGATAACCACACGAAATACGGGTCCAAGAAGGCCGGTGGAAACACGGTATTGCGCGCTTCTCTTGTTCACACTCCAAATTTTGAACGCAAGGATACCTTGGGAGTGGAAGTCAATTTTAGGGGAATCTGGAATAACAAGGCATTATACGAACCGGTACTAATGAGATTCGTGGACAATGACATGGCAAAAAAAGCATTGATCCATTTTGCTAAGAAAAATATCTGCACACCACCGTGTTCTGTTACTGCTCGGCCTAGAGAGTACAGAGCACCGATAGAGGTGGCTAGATGAATCTAGTCAATATCAAAAATGAATTCATGCCAAAATGTTGTATATACCTAACAGACTGATCCAAAGGCAGCTCGGGAAGACAATAGCCCATTTCGATTGCCACACGACGTAACATCGGTAAACCTGTTCCTAAAAATCAGACAGGGGGCACCTTGAGCCAACCAAAGGGGATCGCACCACTACCGCATCCGCAAGCAGCGTCTGGGTGAGATAGAAACCACTTCTAATCAGAAAGTACAATTGAGTAGCGTCTGCAAAGAAGACTTCCGGTCCCCCGGGAAAAGTATTTCGCTCGTTGACGAGTCCTTCGTTCAGTCGAATGAGATCAACAATCGCGTGCTAAGTTGGGAGATATCAGTTTGAATTAGCACTAGAAAACCAACAGAGACTTACAGCTGTACTCAGTACGAAGAACGCAGTCGCAAGAGCAACCATTTTGTGGTTAACTTTTCCTGGGGAGAACACCACTTCCCTCAGAGTAGCACCATACATCAGTACCGAAATACCTAAGATGACAATGAGTTGAGATTTGTTACTTCCAACTTTGTCTGCGACGTACCGTAGAGTCCCCATTCGAAAGCTAAAGATATAATCGCGGTAGTGTCGAAGGCGATATCGTTCAGCGAGGTTCCCTCAGGCATCTTGCCAATAGGTTGGGAGTAAAGGAGGACAAGTTAAAAAGGTTGGGACTAAAGGAGGACAAGTGGAAAAGGGGAACCGCTACCTAACAAGATCACTTAAGACTGTCGTACTTATCGGTATTGAGACAGATCCTGTTTGATCACATCAAACATTGACTGATGTGTCTGGGAACTGTAAAAAAGACGGCAAGCCCCCGTGTCTAGTAAGTCAACCTTGTGCAATAAATCAATGTCACATTTATCAAATCTCCAATTGAAGTTAAGGTCGGTTTTAGTGACACTTTAGCCCGCCGCGTGTCTGTACCACTGTCAAAAATTTCAACGGAGATGAGAGCTTCAAGTGCGTGCTGGCAAAAACATTCTACAGTTTTCGGCTCCGCCGTGTACTTTGAAAGGCTGGCAATCATGTGAAAAAGCATTCCAATGAACTGCGTCGTGGAAGAAAACTGCAATGGTCTGGGGTAAAAAGAAGGGTAAAGTCGTGGATTGAAGGCACAGCGTCGTTTTCGGAGTGGAGAATTTCAATCAGAAAAATCTCACAGCCGTGGGGATTAGACTCGAGCCAGTCGCTCATAGTCTCGACTCTCTAGTAGGGGATGAGTCGATCGATCATAATCAAAGAGTCCCGGACCGCGGCAACTTGGTGACACCGACACACTGTTAGTTCCCACGGAACTTTCCGAGCTTCTCCTCTGTAAAGAAGTATAAGACTAGTACTCGCATCCACTCCCAGCAGGCCTCCTTGTCTTGGTCACATAATATTGGTTGAGCTTTATTCAGAAAACACTCAGACTCGGACATAAAATCCAAGCGTTCAAACCGTTTCAAGAAGACTACAAAAGTATAGTAACATCATTTAGAGCGTATCAATTTGACTGATTTTTTTGATAACATGGGCGTTGCAACGTTGCCCCTTCACCTTGCAAAATTGATACTCTGAGTTTCAAAATTTAGACGCGTGCCAGCTTCCAGAAAAGGACGGAAGGACGCACTGATGTATACCACTTTCAAAACTGGAAACACGCCGAAAATGTCGCTTTTTTGAGCACAAAGTACTGCCAAGGATTTTTCCCATTGCAGATGCGGAAAAAAAAAGTGTTGTAATGCAAATCGTTTTGTTTCTTGATAGGCTCCACCCGCCCCAATACGCATGTCAAGTTCAAAACAAAAAGTGGCGTGCTACCTCCTAAAGACGCCACCACATGAACAAGGAACCCTTGGGACCTTGAGACCAATGGAGACCGCTGGGTAAGATACTGGATGAAATGCAAAGATGCCAGGCTGGTTAAAATCCATTTTACGAACAACAAGGCAAGCAGATAAGCCGACGACTCGTTATGGCACTCAGGCGTAATAGCCACTATCAGACTCTTACTATTTTTTCTTGGAGTTTTACCTCCTATTTTCTATAGTTCCATTTTCATTTCAGACCGTATTTACAACAGGTAATCGGAGGCCCAGCTCAAAAAAAAAAACAGAAATGAGGTTACAGAAAATGCATTATAACCTGAACGCTTCACAGTGGCGCCCACAACGATGATCCAAGGCTCCAACTGTGTTCGTGCTATTATTATCCAGGGCTATTCTTCTGCTTTATGAGTCCAGTGGACTAACAACAAATCAAGACTTTTCTTAACACAAAAACAGCCATTTTTCCGTTCTATTCCACAAAAGTGCAATCGATCGAATCTTCAAGTTGCTGACTCTGAAAAGGAGAAATCGACGTCTAACAATTCATTTCCAGCAGGATTCCAGTCGGAGTCGAGAGAAGACAAGTGTCGAACGAGTTGAACGGGTTGACATAACAAATGTCAAGATCTAGGGTCCCTACCGAATATCAATACAGTAGCATAAAAAGCGTATAAACTCACGTAGAAGGTCGAATCTCGAAAAACATAACATCATTAACAGGAGAAAATTGCGTCGGACTTGAGTCTTTTTCGCGTGATAAAAGTTAAAGAGCTCAGAAAGGTCAGGAAAACCGCGCATGCGTAGGAATAAATGCATGTCCTATAGGATAGGATAGGATAACCCAGCTCAAGGACCCATTAAGTCTTGTATCAAAGACCCCACGAAATATTTAGCAAGTTGCCATGATCAACCCACATCTTCCGAGTCGTCGCTCGATCGTCTGTTTACGCTGGGTAGGTGAAGTCGGCTGGATACGAGCCTACGCGGGAATCGAGATGGTAGTACTAGGTTTGGGTGATCATTGCATCATAGACGTTGCAAAGTCGAGTTACATACTTAGCTGTGAGTGGACCTACGGACTTGACCAAATGATCGCGTCAAAAAATAGAGATTTTTGATGCCCGTCGAGTCCCCTTCTTTCCATGACGTTGATAATACAAGATGGACTGGATGGAGCTTAGACATCTCTGTACCGTGATGCAATGATGGTTGAGATAACCAAATTTCTAAAGAGTGGCGCCATAGTTATAGGGAACAGTGGTATATGTATTGTACTAAATTACAACCAGCTAGTAAGGCATGGTGCACTAGATGGCATCAGTAGAGTAGTGTACAAAGTAAAACTATCATAGAAATACATGGCTACAATAATCACAACTTGAACGGATTGATCGAAAAACGACGGTGAGGGAGTATCGGAATTATACGAGTGTGTTTAGGTAGAGAATAAATAAATAACTTAAGAATAGAGTTATCGAATTGGGGCATTCGCGAATTCTCTAGTGGTCGCTGGAAGTAGCGGTAGCTGTCTCGGTAGCGGTCGCCACATCAGAACTAGTAGATGATCCACTTTCTTCGGGCTCCCAAGCGACCACAGCGAAGATCAAATCGTTTCTCTTCTCGTGCCGTTTCGAGTTGGGTTCACTGGACTCCCAGGTATCGGCGGCAAAGATTCTCTTTGAAAGTTCGGTGTCATCCGCGCCTTCGTCACTGAGACTGGATATCAGGGGGAAAGATATAGAAAAGATCGATAGGAGTCGTGCTTACGAAGTTTTGTCCTTGGATTCCCAGGCATCAAAAGCAAAAATATCTTCCTGTTGTGTCGCAGTAGAAGATGGAGCTGTGCTGATGGCGGTCGAAGATGTAACTAGATCGTGCAGGATGTTTAGTGACATTCCGAATTTTGAACAAAAGTAAGGAGCCCACCTTCAGCTTTCGTGACTGGCGCAGCGAACGCACTTTGCATAGAAATAATGGTGGCACCAAAGAGGATGGGGAAGAAGTTGAAGCACTTCATTATTACAAGAGAGAAAGAGAGGATAAAGAGAAAGTAAGGTTGCGAAAAGATTAGTGTAGAGAATGGAGAGGGGTTGGAAGTCCCTAGCTCCAAAACCCTTAGCTTTTATGTGTCCCGAAACTATACCTCATCGACAAGCTCCAATGACTAGTTCGTGTTTCGGACTTGTCGAATTGACCGTTGACCAAGCACTGCATATCAAAACCTGTACCTTGCTTGACTCAAGACTTACGCCCAAAATTCAATGAACATAAGTTGATGAGATAAGAGATGCTAGTGGCAGGCGACGTAACTGATGTTTACTATAAAGGTGTATCAGGTCCCGTATGCGATCATCTCATTTGAATCATCCGAGGTGGCAGTAAATTTGGATTGGTAGAACCATTCCAAGAGCTTAGGGATGGGAACTATTGCTTCCCGTGAGGTAGACATCTGGACATTGTCAAGATGATATCGAGCACTGTAAAGCGATGACTGGTGAGAGGCGCAGGACCTTGAGGGAATCGGAAATACAAGTCCGGAAAAATGAAACGCAGGGGTTTGACGGAAAGTCACCAGTAAATTTCCCGCATACAAGTCCTCCCTTACGTAGGGGAAAGTGTGTATGTACCTTGCTGAAGATTAGCGAGACAGATGGGACCTCGCCAGTCAAGCCCGTAAAGCGAGAACTAACAGGAACCAACCTGAACCAACATCCTGAGCGTTTTCCGTGACATCAATATGATGCAGTGATCTTGTGCCACGGAAGAGCGAGACCGACGAGAACATTTCAAACTCTTCCATTCCAGGACACCTAATAGACATAGCGATGGACTAGGTCAAGTCCAAGGGGTTTGGGTCGATGCCAGTTTGGATGGATGTACAGGTCCGAAGATATTTCGGCAAGTTCCGTCTTTGACTTGGAATCATGAACGACGGCACAGACCGACAAGACCCTGCTCAACTGTCCTCTAGCTCTTTGATCTTATCTTTGCTCTACTACAGCATCCACTCCTTCAAGAACAAGTCCGTTGGCTAAGTCTCAAATCAGATCGTGCCGGTTTCCCCCGCTCCACCAACTGTACCCACCCTACGGGTTTCAGCCGGTTGAAACTTTTGTTCTTCAACTCGCAACAGTCATAGTTGTGATGGCCTGGACCTCACTCTCCTTAATGAATGCGCGCAGCTTTGATGCGACATCCGTACAACGGAACAGGCTATACAGCTATACAGTACCTGTTCAGTTCAATTAATCAATTCTTGCAAATCCTCAATCTGGATCTGGCGGGCTTACGACCGATATCACCAAAAGAAGATTTGTTCAATGTCTCCAAATGGCTCTCGGATGGCTCACACCCCTACTGTCTGTACTAGTCGATTGATCTCACACACATAGGCCCTGTACATCATGAAGGCTGTTCCAGTGTTCCAACTTGAAGGGCATGTCCCCAAGTCTCAATGACGGATTCACGCCCTAACTTCATTTGTTTTGTCGGCCCCGAATGGCATTTATATCCTGATGTGCAAGGCACTAAGTCCCCCCGTTCGAATTTCCTCAGATACCCCCGTCAATGTCTTACAAGTCCACACCCTACATCCCTCTCAGCGATAGTGACCTAGACATCCATGAGGGTTTCCCCTCTAAACCTGCTTTGCAGAGTCGATGGCGGCTTCTCACTTTCGTTTTTTTTGGTCTCTCTCTTGGTCTCAATGTCGTCTTTGCGTGTTTCTGGCTATCAGATCATCGTAGAGATATCCATTCTTCAAAGTCTCTTTACTGTGCGTTACTTCTTTTTTTTTTCCTCGTCGCGGCATCTTCCTCACATATTTTTATACTATTTTTTTCTGTAGCTCCCGCTCAAGATGTTATAGACTATCACGTAGTCAAATTTGATAGCGGGTTTGGGCACGACATCCCGATATATGACCGTTCTCCGTCGGAAGAGGTTGATGCAGCTTGGGAGAGTCTATACGAATGTCGGTCGGTTCCCACTAAACTTATGTGACTCTTGACTGAATGAATTCTATTTATAGTCGCCTACAACAAAATTCCTAGAGAGCAGGCTCAGTTACTACCAAACAAGACGTACCCAGTTCTTGATCAAGATGGTCAGTACATGATAGCGTGAGTCATCAAATTCGAAAATATCATGGATACCAGTGTTCATCTTGAATGTGGAACTCTTTACAGACTCGATGTTTTCCATCAACTTCATTGCCTGGTAACTTTATATCTGTCCTTCTCGAACTCAAATGGTCTCTAATCCCCGTAACCTCAGAACCAAATGCGAAAGGCGATGTACCCGGAATACTACGAAGCCACTCCAGAAGGTATCCACACGCCGCACATGGCACACTGCATTTCCAGCCTCCGGCAATCTTTGATGTGTTCCGCGGACGTGACACCCATCGTCTGGCAATGGTCTCCAAGATCGAAAAAGGTGTTCGAACGAAGTGATGTCGTTCATACCTGTCGAAACTTTGACAAGATTCGGGGTTGGGCTCGGGATCATTTCTTGGACCATCAACAGGATATGACTGTGTATATCGAGGATAATTTGGAGATCGAGTCTTTTTGAAAGTTAAGTACTTATGTGGTTTGGGATTTGTAATTGTTGTATATTTACGTCTACTTAAAATCATTGTACTTTTGAAATGTATTATAGGATGTCCTCTATAGTCTACAAATATAGCTGCTAATGACACATACCATTCACATCCACTTACCCCCGGTCCACCTCATCTCCTTGTGTGGAAAATCAGTATATTGATCACTGATGAAGCAGAGAACTTCGCCCGGACAGACAAAGACTTTGGAGGATGACCGGTAACCTTGCGCACAACCGTTTCTATTGTAAGTGTACCTACTCTCACGCATCTTATATACTTATCTTTTTAACGGCACAAGGAACCCGGTCAATCGTCGGGTCCATTGGCAGTCTTGAGGTAGCAAGACTAAGCAAGGTGCCTCAACTTGTGACCTCTCTTGAAAAGGTATCACTATTGAATTTTACTATTAAAGAAACCTCGCAGAATGCAGGGTACAAGGTACTTTGATGGGGAACTCAGAAGAAACGAACAGTGACTCGGAACTGCGCGGTTACGTAACTTTTCGACGACTTCCATTTCGCTCTTCAGGAAAAAAAAATTCGAGGGAAAACCCAGAAAAAACATATCTTGCTCCTGGATTCGATATGTAACTGACTCTGAGGGGCCATTCTAATGCGACCAGTAAGTACTCTCTTCAGCTTTCTTCTCAATTTCTTGTTTTTCCCTGACTTGGATCATCACGTTCCTCGCTTGGGCCCACACTCTCTCCGAAAGAAGCCAACGTTGAACCTTATAGTGTGCACACACATGGCCATTTCGGGTGTACCGGTATCCAGTGACTGATTGAATGGCCTATAAGCTCGGAGAGAGGAAAAGAAATGGTACAATCCCCCGAGTAGGTGGTTTGTCCTCACCCATCACCATCGTGACATTCCTTTCCCCATCCCATCTGTCGGCGTCCCTACCGCGCGCGCACTAATAGAAAACTCGAAAATCAAAAGATATGGACAGCCCTACCGAGCTCACTTTTGAAAGATCGTTCTATATTGGGGGTCAGATCACTGCTATATTGTTCGGTAAGTGTTTGATTTTTGTCAAAGGAGAAAACACTGATCTCATCACCACTGGCACAATAAATCCCATCCCATTTGGCTCACTTGCGTTCTCGTATACTATTCGAACTATACTGCTCTATACCGACTAATTTCTGTTCTTATTCTAACGTCTTCATTATCCATAAACTTCCCCCCTCTCCCCACAGGCATCCACCTCGTCATCTACTTCCTCTCCTGTCGGCTCCTCCTCCACGAACGTCGTGCCTCCCGATCTAAATTCTATCTCATCTATGGAACCGTCCTCTTGGCACTATGGATCATCGCTTTGAGCTGTAATGCCATTTTCGGACAGTACGTCTGGATAGATTTCCGTGATCCTGATGGACCGGCAGCATTCCTGGGCGAGAATATCTCAGCGTGGTATAACACTTTGGGCACGACGGCGGGGGTGGCGATGAATTTCATGGCGGATGCAATGCTGGTGAGTCACTTGGCCGTATACTGAGTTGGGAGGTTTCTGATACGATGATGATTGTTTTTTGTGCTTCTGTTTTTGTTTTTTGTTTTTTCTAGTTGTATCGCTGCCGTATGATTTGGGGTCGATGGGGATTATTAGTCGTTACGTTTCCTGCGATTATGTATCTGGGTGCATTATGTACGTTTTCTCTCTCCAAGTTCCGTGTTCTCTTTTTCCTGTCTAACAACTTGATCCGGAATTCTGATTAAAAAAATATACAGCCATGGCCATCCTACTCATATTTGAAAGTGCCCAGCCTGGAGCCAACTTTTTCAAGGGCCACGCAGTCGATTTCGGCGTTCCTTACGTGTCTTTGACAATTAGTATGAACATTATCGTGACTGCTCTGATATGTATACGTTTGTTGGCGTTGAGGAAACAGGTCATGGATCTTTTGGGTCCCGTAAGTATTTTTATTTTTCTTTTCTCTTTCCTTCGTTCAGGGTAGGGTGCGGCGATCATCTACTTAACGATTTGTGGTTTTACTTGGCACAGGAACACACAAAAATGTACACCAGCGTCGTATCCATGATGGTCGAATCCGCATTACCGTTTACTACTCTCGGAATAGCCTACGTGATCTCATACGCCAAACACAGTCCGACATCTATCGCGTTCGTACAAGTCTGGGGTGATTTTGCGGTGAGTTTGGACCTCCCCTTCCCCCCTTCCCTCCTTCCCATCTATCTATCTATCTATCAACGCAACTTCTTGAGGCGGCCAAAGTATTCATGACTCTAAATCTTTTTCTTGTTTGGTTTTTAGGCACTATCACCGCAACTCATCATTCTTCGGATATCATTGGGTAAAGGGTGGACGAGAGATACCGTCGACCGGCTGGCTTCGACGCATTTGACCTTTGATGACACGTATGCTAATACCGTTTTCTCGGGTGGGAGTACAACGAAGATGGATTCGCCGATCAGTCCTATAGGGAAGAAGGAGAAGTCGTTTGCTTGAAAGAGAGAGGGATTGATAAATGGGGAGTTTGCGGGGTCGGACACGAATATTTTGAGCTTGTCCTTCTGTCTGTCTATTTAGTGATGATCTAGTAGCTGATGCTTATTCTTTTCACGACTTTTTTTTCTTCTTCTTACGATACCATACGACTTTGTTACTTGTATATAAGCCACTGCTCGAACTGATTGCTACTAATATGATATAACGAAGAATTCTGAATTCTGTCCCAGGTACCTCGTCACCGTTGACAGTGCCAATTTCGAGGCGGGAAAGTGACTTGAGACCACTAATGCATGGGCGAGTGCTACGAGATAAGAAATATTATAAGGGTGGGAAGCGTGAGGCTTCCTCCCAACGGATAAACTATGGGGGAGGTCTACTTCGAAGCATTCTGCTTGTGACCATAGAACCGGTATTGCATCTTGCGACCTGTAAGATGCAGTTCGTGAACGTTGTTCAGGAGGTAAAAGTGACTGTTACCAACCCGGCGACTTGTAAATATCATTTCAAACCCAAACAAAGACCTTAACCCCCTAAAACCCTAAAACCCTTAAACCCCCATCCCCTTCACATGGAAACTGGGAGTAGAACTCTTGCAGAACATGAAGAGGCTCCAACCTTTCATCTGTAAGCATGCGACAAACCAAATCTTTCAATGCTTTACGTTTGTGATACTGGAGATCATTAGCATGAGCGGTAGGATCACGTTCCACATTAAGGTTGGTTTCGATCTCTGCAAGTGTGCGAGGGAACAGACGGCAGTCCTACATGACCATTTCGAAAACGATCAGGCCAACAGAATAGTTATCGAGGTGGTAAGGTTTGAGGGGACCCGTGCTCCAAGCCAAGAGTTCAGGCGCGATGAAGGTAAAGGAAGGGTTGACATAGGCCAATGCAAATCCTTCCGCTCTGTCTCGTGGGTCTGTGATATTTTCGAAGCGTGAAAACTAGACAGCTTGAGCCTGCCATCTTGCGACTTTAGGGAAGACTGATTCAGGTCAAGATGGTCGATGTTATTAGAAACCGCATACAGTCCAGAAACTGGAGAGCATATTGGACGTCATCATTTTGCATATTCGCGACGTAAACTGTTCAACTAGAGAAGTTTCTTCCTCAACGATGCAGAAAAGACGGGACTCTGGCCGACGTTCCATTGGCAGCTTGATGACGCCAGGCTCGTTTGCTCGGAAAGGCTATGAAATCATGATCAGTATGACTCTACGTTGTTATGTTAGTTGGGACCTCCGACTGGAATGGTCTGGGATGAGAGAGGGTTTCTACTGGTGAGGAACAGTCATGACTTTTCAGTAACAGAAATGTGTGGCGGTGCGATAAGATAAAAGATATGCCTCGTGACCAAAATCCAAGATCCGATGGACCGAAAAAGGCATAGACAACGATGAGATCGGATGACCGAGGTTATTCAACTTATTGTGAAAAACACAATAAGAGGAGAAACCTGAGAAATTGTGCCTGCATTTCGTTACAGACATGTCCTCAATCCATCCTCAAAGCGCTCTGTTTTACTCTCCTCTTTGTGGACTGACTGCTCTCTCTGATGGGCCTACGCTTTGGCTGGTCTGTACGGCTCTCGTTAGGCGCTTTGATCATAGTTTCGCTCTACGCATCAGGTAAAGAAGGTCGCGATTGCGTATGCTGGAATTAAACGACCCGTCTATCTTATTGTGAAGTGTCGCCGCTTACTCCGAAATGTGCCAGGCCTTTTTTGTTCGACGTCTCATCTTCTCTATTGTCCTAATTGTTTTCGATGTCTTCCTCTCTCCCTAATCCGGCAAATGCATATTCGTACGTTCTCGTGGATCCATAAGCGACTGCCTTCAAAAAGCCCAGTATTCGGGCAGAGCTTGTTCACTCCCCTCCCCCTCGCCCGCCCTTTTTTGCTGCGGTTCTTCTACTACAAGTCTGCTCTAGTCAGTCTTTGCCATGGAAGACACCAAACCCTACACTTCTTCGACGGACAATGTCTCCTTCCCTTTGCAGTTCTTACGCCCTCGTCATGTCCCTGATGTTCCCGAAGACATCGATACTGACTTTGTTATGCAACACCTTAACGATCCTAACATTGACCTCAAGCGACCTTTCCGTGACTCTACAGAGTCTCTCGAACTCGCTGACAAGAAGTCCAGCAAATTCTACGATCCCTCCGAAATCGACTCGGAGTCGGATCGATACTCTACCGACAGGGCAGAGTCTCGTAATTCTACCGCCGTCGACTTTGACGAGTACGTCTGGTTTGCTGTCCTCTTTTTTACGTTTCGCTCATTTTTTTCTGTTCTAGTGAATCTCCCTACCCTGAAGTTCGTGCCGCCGTCTCAAGCGTAGATGACCCCACCATCCCTGTGAACACAATAAGAATGTGGTTCCTTGGTATCTTCTTCACTTGCGTCGTCACTGGTTTGAATCAATTTTTCGGAACTCGCTGTAAGTCACTCTTTCGTCAACTGGTCTCGCATCGTAGTTAATTTCGCGATCAGACCCTTCCGTGTACATCACCGGTATTGTCGTGCAACTCGTTTCTCTGCCATTTGGTAAACTCTTGGAGAGAATCCTTCCGACTTACGAATTCAACACCTTTGGCTACCGATGGACCCTCAACCCCGGCCCCTTCACGATCAAGGAGCACGTCTGCATCACTATCATGGCTAACCTGACTGTTAGTGGTGCCTACGCTACAGACATCATCGCGTCCCAGATCTTCTTCTACAACCAACAGCTCACCTACGCTTACAAGATCTTGTTGGTCTTGGGTTCTCAAATCCTTGGCTTCTCTCTAGGTGGCATGTTGCGTCAATTCGTTGTTTGGCCTTCTTCAATGATCTGGCCTGGCGCCTTGGTCAACTCGGCCTTGTTCAACACCTTGCACAAGAACTATGGTAAACGCGACCGCGGACACATGACTCGCGAACGTTTCTTCATCCTCGTTGTCGTCGGCAGCTTCGTGTGGTATTGGGTTCCGGGATACCTGTTTACCGCTCTCAGCGTCTTCAACTGGGCGTGCTGGATCGCTCCCAACAACGTTGTCGTCAATGCGCTGTTTGGCACGAACACCGGATTGGGAATGGGAATTCTCACTTTTGACTGGTCGATGATTTCTTACATCGGCAGTCCTTTGGTTACTCCTGTATGTCTCTTTTACTCGTATGTGGTCTTTGTTCTATTTTGCTCATTTTTCGTTTCCAGTGGTGGTCCGAATTGAACACCATCATCGCTCTTGTACTGATGTTCTGGATTGTGGCTCCCGCTATCTATTGTAAGTTGTTCGTTTTGCTCCTCCAGGATTGTTAACTCAACTTGTTTTTTTAGTCTCAAACACTTTCTTCACCGCCTTCTTGCCCATTTCTTCTTACTTGTCCTTCGACAATACCGGTGCACCTTACGACCCCACCCAGGTTGTCACCGATGGCTTCTTTGACGTTGACAAGTACCATGCTTACTCGCCCGTCTTCATTCCTGCTACTTTGGCTGTTGCCTACGCATGCGCTTTCGCTGCCTTCACCGCCGTCTTTGTCCACACCTTCCTGTGGTTCGGTCGTGACATTGCTCGCCGCTTCCGTGCTAGCTTGAAGGACGAGCGCGATGTGCACTCCCGTCTCATGCAAGCCTACCCCGAAGTCCCGTTGTACTGGTACGGTATTGTCGGTGTGATCGCCATGGTCTTCCTCTTGATCTCTATCCACCTCTTCCCAACTCAACTCCCTGTTTGGGCTGCGCTCTTGGCCTTCTTCTTCGCCGTCATCCTTTCCGTTCCCATGTCCATGCTCCAGGCTATCACCAACCAACAAGTTGGCAACATGCAAGTCATCCACGAGTTGATCGCTGGCTACGTTCTCCCTGAACGTCCCATTGCCAACATGGTCTTCAAGTGCGTTGCTTACATTGGTACCAACCAAGCCGTCATGTTCGCTGGTGATCTCAAGCTCGGCCACTACATGAAGATTCCTCCTCGTGTCATGTTCGCCTGCCAAGTCGTTGCCTCCGTCGTCAGCTGCTTCGTCGTTGTCACTATTCAAGACTTGATGTTTGCCAACATCGAAGATATCTGCACCCCGAACCAAAAGGATGGTTTCATTTGCCCTGGAACTAACACTTTCGCCGCAGCCTCGCTCATCTGGGGTGGTGTTGGTCCTCAGAGGATGTTCAGCCCTGGCATGCCCTACAACTCCCTCCTCTGGTTCTATCTTATCGGTGCCATCCTCCCCATCCCCTTCTACCTCCTTGCCCGCCGTTTCCCGTTGTCCTTCTGGCGATACATCAACATCCCCGTCTTCTTCGCCGGTGTCGGTGCAATCCCACCCGCGAGCGGTATCAACTATGCTTCTTGGGCTCTCGCCGGATTTATCTTCAACTACTTCATGCGTCGATTCCATTTCCGTTGGTGGATGCGATACAACTACATCCTCTCTGCTGGACTGGACGCTGGTGTGGCCATCGGGTTGGTCGTCATCTTTTTCACGGTCATGCTCCCCAAGGGAGGTATTGAGCTCAATTGGTGGGGTAACACGGTTTGGATGAACACGGCTGACGCGAACGGGATGCCATTCAAGGTTAGCGAGACGGGGACTTTTGGACCTTCGACTTGGGCTTAAAAAAGAGAAAAAAATCCCTCGGTTTTTCTTTCTTTTTTCTTTCTTGGGGTCGCACTTTTTCAAACTCTTCGGGCTTCATCTCACGAGCGGCGGTTTTGTAGAATTATTACTTTTTTATAAAGTTTCTTCGGGCTCTCCACACTTTTCACCATCTACACACATATCAATATCCTCCTACTCCCTGAACGACTGATACGCATTGTATTATTATCTCATTCCCAGATATCCCCTTTTTTCTTTTTAAAAAGATGTTTTTTTATTCTCTTCGTTGACGCTTTACTATTATAACTTTACACACTCTTTTAAACCCCCCTACTCCTTTATTCATACTTCGGGTCCTGGAATCGACAACGCCAAGCATTTTAAACATGCCTTTTTCAAACTCTTTTTTCGTAGCGATACATGTACATGTACAACCATACCTCTTTTATCTGTTGATCTTCTCACCTTTCCTTTACGCATTATCATGTCTCGATTACCCCCCTCCTCTTTTCATGGCCTTACACATAGTAGTTAGTACTATATACGACGACCATGTATTAAAAATGACTGCAATGACTGATTTAATCTTCGAGCTTAAGGGCTCAACAAAAAAGAATCGATTCGAGTGTGATTAAGTAATTGGGGTAGAACGAATTCGAAGTGAAGAAAATGAACTGTGTTTGATCTTTAGATTCTTATGATACATGCATTGGGATATGTAGTACACAGCTGAGATCGATTCTTACAGATACAACAAATCTCTTTCTTTACTGACTCTTAACAGCCTGGTGAAGTTCAGGTTCGATTTGCATGAAGAAGAGTCTGTCAACAAAAAAATTAGTTTATCAAGTCCAATTTGAGACAGACATCTACACTTACGGGACGACGTATGGATCGAAGAAGGGCAAGATCTGAGTCTGGATCATGCCGCACACACCGTTCTCGTTGTCCAAGAACCAGTAATTGTTGGCGATACCAGCCCACCTGAATCGAGGATTAAATATGATGATTCGAGGCTTACTTGTCGTTAACGACTCACCATACACCTTGGCTGGAACGACCTGTTGGCATTCCCTTCGGGGTTTTGCAACCTGCAAAGGCCCAGTTCTTTGGAACTCCTTCAAGCATGACTAATCTGTGTCAAGAAGTGTCAAAACATCACCCAGAGATATCAAGATAGATAAAACTCACGGGTTGGTAAATTCAGGTTGAGCAGCAGGAATAGGTCTCTCCAAATCCTTGATCAACTGCTCATCCGCAAGTTGATCTTTCATCAAATCTTTGACACTCTCTGGGGATAGAATCTTCCCTTTCGTAACCGGATGCGTACCCTCGTTCATCAACGCAACCAAAACTTGACAGTATTCGGCCGCATTCCCAAAAGCACCTGCACCACCATAGAGAATCTCTTGTTTACTCTCATCCATCTCGATAGGATGCTCTATCGGCTCCAAAGTCGCGTCCTTTTTCCTGAAATTCATCCCTGCCAATTTACTCTTCACACCTCCGGCAATGCCGGTCTGAGGAAGAAGCGTGATGTTCTTGATCCCAAGAGGTTCGAAAATATGTTTCTTGAAATACGCATCCAAATTCATTCCAGAGACCTTCTCAACCGCACGACTGGCCCAATCGATGCCGGTGCTATACTCCCATCTTGTCCCTGGTTCAGCGTTCAAAGGTCCAGTGATCGAAGCGAGTTTGCAACCAAAGGGAGTGAGGTTATTTTTGGCAAGGTAAGCTTCGGCTTCGTGATTGAAGAACGGGTAACTCTGTCCAGCGGTGTGAGTAAGGAGATGACGGAGGGTGGTCTGGGTTTTGTAATCCTTTTCGAGTTCTGAGATCTCAGGAAGGACTTGGCGGATGGGGGAATCGAGTTGGAGTTTACCCTGTTCGACAAGTTGGATTGCGGCGATGGCAGTGAGGAGTTTGGTGCAGCTGGCCATCCAGAACAGTGCGTCCTATCAGATATAAGATGTCAGAGGTAAATATAATCTGTGCAGGAACTGTAGAGATAATCCCTTCATACCTTGCTCATAGGCTCAGAGCTGCCAATCTGACGAACACCAGCAGCTTCATGAAGTAAAGTCTTTCCACTCCTATCAGCAGCGAACAGAACAGCTCCGGGAATCTTGTTGGGATCCTGGCAAGTCTCTGCGAGGAGGCTACGGGCTTTTGTGAGAGCTTCGGCCATGGTGACTTTCGATTGAGGTGTGGGTATGGATTGCAATGGTGGGGATCTGTGGATTTATAACAGAACACATCCTAAACCTTTTATGATAACGTCGGACATCCTATAGAATCTGAATATGGTTTCCACAGGTCCTTGCGCATGTGACTGCTAATTTGTTACAGCCGACAAAACAGGTGGAACTTGTCGCAAGAATGCTTCCGCCGGGTTTTCTGCTTCGAAGAGTGATGGAGAACAAGGGAAGTTAGAGCGTTAGAATCGTTCCAAGTCTACATCAGTCAACTTGTGTCTTTAGCCGACCAGGTAGACCGGATCGACCGAGCCTTTGAGTTGAATGGAAGAAGTGAGCAGAGAGTAATGGAAGTATGCAAAGACCTTTTAGTCAGCTTCGAGTCGTAGTCAAACTTCCGCTTCGAGACCCGTCTGATCCATGACATGGGACTGCTAACCCAAACTAGTACGACCGTTCTTCCCAATTCATGTGGTCGATCGAGTTTTGCAAATATTATTAGACCTGACGTCGATCCAAGTTGTCAAGGGCGGCCGATCAAAATACCATATACAGCAACGTCCTATCAAGCCTTTAGGGTGAACTGGAGGTCGTTCTGTTTCAAAACTTCCAAAAAAAATCGTCAAGGCAGCAGCTCAAACTGTGGCATGAAACACAATGTGTTTATCGTGGGGAACTATCAAGGGGCATGACCGTCGTCGAAAATACGACTCCGAGTGGTAGTGGCACAAGCATTGCGAAGATAGACTTGCGAAAAGAAAAGGGAGGTAACGAAACGGAACGCGATTCAAGAGAACAAGACATGGGCACGAATAGCCAGCAAACGCCCTGCAGGTTTGTGCCCCTATCATTCTTCTATTGGTTATGTGCCATGTAGACCTTAATTGACGATTGTTCTGGCAACTCACATTCCGCTAAATCCCGACTACATATCCTATAATGTCCCTTCTTCCTTAGCTTTCTTAACCCATCTAACCACTTCTCCCCAATCTTTTACCCTATACATTGGTGCATTTTCCGGAACCCTATCCTCCAATTTCTCTTCTTTCCAAAACTCTCTCCCTTCCTCAAGTTTCAACCTCGTATCAAAAACCATCGCGTCGATCTGGTCAGAGGGCAGCGAAACTCGTTTATTCCATTCATACTGGCCGAAGAGGAGGACCGGAGTGGGTGGTGCAGGAGAGGCGTTGGACATGGAGGAAGTGGAGACCTGGAGAGCGTTCTCGGCGGAATCGTCTATGAGAAGACGTGCTTTGAGGTTTGCACAAACCTGCGAGTTCGAGAGTTGTTTTATTCATTTGTTAAAGGATTAGGGAGGTTGGGTTTAGAGTGAGACATATATGGTATGTTTCATTCATCCGAGTCCGACATACCTGAGCCTTGCTCAACTTTGTGGTAACTTCATGTCCGGCTTTATTCGCGTCTTTGAATTGCCCCGTACATATCACAGTGTCAAAGACATCTTGAATGAATAGTACACATGCCCATATTTTATAAGATCAATTTACATCGAACTCGAATCTAAAACTCACCAGGGAACCACTTCTGTATCCAAGACCAGCTGTCTTCTTTTACTTCTGTAGATCTAGCAGTGACTATAATCAATCTAAATCCCATGTCCTTCAGGGTCTGAACACCCTCTCGCGCTCCAGGAACGGGCATAACGTCGAATATCTGTTTCGCATCGTAAAAGCTCCGGACTTTGTCAAACGTTTCTTGGAGGTTGCCCCAGTACGGATTCTTGATGGAAAATTTTGGGAAGGATCGTCGTCTTGATTATCACGAAGAAAGGTAATTTAAGTAAAGAGTGGTTTTTACCTTCCAGTAATAATAATCTAAGGATTTCGGTGATGGATTAATGATGCGTTTAAATTTGTTCTAATCAACAACCTGAACTTGAGAAATCAGGCAAGAGGGACCCACAGTAGAAATCCGAGAGAGTCATCTTGGTTCCATACGTTGCATTATGCCCTACAGAGCCAATTCAAAAAACGGGTGTCCATTAGTTATGAACTAAGCTTCTCTTTATGATCCTGCAGCGAGCACAAATGTACTCTTTAAACTTGTATATAGGACTATGTATGGGACGGGTTTAGGATACATAAATTGAACCACGTACACTCCGCAACTTTGGCATTTGTTTGACTCAGGACATCGTCTAGATCCACAGCGATCACCGGCCCTGACGACGTTGGTGGAGATGCACTGGATAGGACGTCTAAAGAACGAGCGATGTGCGAGTCTTGGACTTCGTTTATCGGAGGTGTGCTGGTCTCTATTCGATCTAGGCTGGTCGCGGAGAACATTGTGGTGTACCGGGATAAATAAATACTACGACGTCATGCGTTCATGATCCAAATCGTCGGGAAATTTTCTTTTATCCATTTTTTCCTCAGCTTGCAGCCCAGCCTTCCAACGTACATGTGGGTGTATATGTATACCCGAAGGTAACCTTCGCACCGCCAAACACCAGTGATATCAGAACAGAGCAGAACAACTGATCTATCAAGCGTTTAATTAATTGACCGCAGGGTGGTAAATAAAATCACATCCGGCCCTATCAAGATGCACAAAACGGAAATGCCAAAAATAAGACAAAGGCAGTCTTTTTTCACGGACAAAGTGTTAGTCGCCGCTAGTTGTTGCTTGTAATTGCTTATCAGTGTCGACCTGGGTCTGGGCTTGTTGTTTCTTCTGACTCTTCCTTGCACGAGCTTTGGCTGATTTAGTTAAGCGTCGTATTTGCGGTGATTGATACCTATACAAGGAACACAACAAGGGTCATTGAGGGACGAGGACACACGATCATTGATGTTCATATGTTCATCTCATGAATCACAACTACTCACGTCGCACCCCGTTTCACCAACTCTGGCAACTCCGAAGCACTCAATGTAATCTTCATATAAGGCGTCTGTTTCTGTTTTGGGCTGTACAGAGTATTCAATATAGGGATTAGAGGTGAATTTATCATTTGAATTATCAACAGATACGGTAAAAACGAGGACGCACAAATTCTTCCCTTCCAACGCCAATGCGATGCTCTCCTGTCTATGTCTCTCCCTGTCCATCTGCTTCTGTGCATCAACTTTATGATTACGGGCGTCCCGATCTTCTTCGTCACGTCCCTCATTATGTTGATCACCATTATTAGTTCGGCAGATCCCATCAGAAGCAGAGACAGAAAGATCTTCAAGTATTCCAATTTCATTGTATTGATGCAAACCTATACGTCGTGGGGACCGTTTTTGGGCGAGGGACTTGAGATATTCACGTTTGATGATTTCGACGACGGAAATAAGTCGAGGTGTTGTAGACACAGGATTGGTCGACTGAGCTGGATCTTTTTGATTGTCATTCTCAGGCTGTTGTTGTAAAGGAAGAGAGTTTCCGGTAGCGGGATCGAGTTTGATGGTAGCAGGTAGGGTGTGGAGAACGAGAGGTCTAGATTCTGAAGTCTGAAAGAGAGTTGAAGTGTAAAAAAGCCGAGCCAAGAACACATGTCACTGGTGCCAACCTCGAGGCTTTGGAGAGAAAAGGAGACCCATGCTTTGATTTTGCCGCCTTTGGTGATACGAATGAACTGCGGTTGCGATTCGGACGATTCTTCAGACGACATGGAAGAACACGTCAAAGAGCGAAGAACGAAAGTCACGTGTAGAACGCGACTCTTTCTCAACTTCAATTTGACGCGCCATGACCGAGTCTACAGCACAACCTCTACCAAGTTCGAGCAAAACCCTACCACCCTTACTCATTCCAGAAGCCATAGGCTTTGCACCACAACTTTTACTAGACGACGTGATCAATGTTGCCAACAACGCTGTTCAAGACGCTATAGATGGTATGGAGGGTTTGCTACAGAAATGGGCAGACGAACGCGTTGGGCCAGAAGACAGTACACAAGAGATCGAACAGGGACTGGTGCTATTTCAGACTCTTCTTGAATATCACACGGATCTCGCCTTTGACTTTTTTGAAGCTTGGGCTCTGAAGAACATTTTTGCGTGTCCTCCGGATCTGCCGATGGTGCTTCCGCACCATGAAGGGTTAGATCTGACGACTACACCCGAACGGGAGAAGGAACTCATGGACGAGATCTCAAGTTTACGGGAGAGGCTGTTAAACGTAGGTTCAAGCGTCTTTTCTTTTCTTTTTTACTCCGACGTGTGTTTGAGTAATTGACGAATTCACTAGGAACGACAAACCCAAAAACTTTTGACTCGCGCGATTCGAGTTTCTAGGCAACAACGCTTACGAGCAGACAAACGTTTTGAACGTCTCTCTGCACTTGATTCACCTCGTATGGACGTATTAGCACGATTGCCACCGCAATTGCTCGCGATGCACGAAGCGTTGACAAACCTTCCGCCACTTGGCCCGGAAACTATCGCTGCTTTGACACAAATTCCAATGACAGAACCTGGTAAACGCCAATGGGAGACCAGCAAAGCTGGCTACCTAAACTGGGCTGTGAATCAGCTTCTCCAGCGGTCGAATAAAAGCGGTGTGTCCACGACGGTCGCTGAGCTTAGCAGAGACGTGGCAGAAGTGGGCTCAGCGATTCAGATGAGAGAAGCTTGTGAAAAGGCCGATCTTATGCGGAATGATTTACGGGACCTGGAACCTATGGAGGAATGATGAGGGATTCATACAATGTGTACATTGTGTAGGATATCTGAAGGAGAGAGTAGTAATAGCTGTAGGATTGATATTCGGTTATGTCGGTCTCCATAACGCTGGTTCAGAATTGATGATGAATTGGTCACTGATAGGGTTCGTCCTCGCAACGCAGATGTGGTCTCAAGTCACAATAGGTGGTATCGTGGGAGTCGCAAGTCGATAGTTCCCTTCTAGTGGACCACCACTAAGAGTCTTTTTTGCCTTCAACTTCCTTCATTCCTTCTTCTACGTCGGCCGGTCCGTTCTGCGACCTTTTGTCGAGCACTCAGAGGTCCTTTGCTTTGAGTCCCCAAATCCGTCGTTTCTTTCCTTCTTTTCTTGTCCTAGTGGCATACTTCACTAGCTTTCACTCCTTATTCACACTGTATGCCCCTGTTCTCTCTTCTGGTTGCCAGATGTATTCACTCAATCCCCAGTCTTCACTAACGAAAAAGGCTCGATCATGCGTGTCAAATATTTTTGGAACTATGTCCCTCTTCCTTCCATGCTCAAGTTGGTGGTACGCGCGTTATTTCGGACAATCTATATTATCAACTAAACCTGCTCCAGTGGGACCGTCTGACTTTCAACCGCATTACCACTGCATATTTCATTTTCTCCTTGATTCACTGCTTTATTCAACTTGGTCTGCAAATAAGAGCTTTCACGATCAATGCAGACGCTGCCGTCAGCCTGTACGACCTGTCGCTACAAGCCAACGCTATCAACAACAGCGTTCCATACTTTAATGGAGACAAACTTGAACTCTGTACGGATGTAGACGAGGGAGATTGTACAGTTGTGTGGGACCGTTCGAACCAAAACTCGAAGCAAAACACGCCGTCCGACTATGACCTGCAGAGCGCATCAATTTCAAGTTCATCTAAGGTCCCCTCATCTTCTAAACTCCCCGCATCATCTGGTCAATCTTCTGTTTCTGTCACTCGCGCTGCTACTTCAGTTACGCCTGATTCGACGTCGTCTGCAGCTGCCGTTTCAGCCTCGACTGTTGTTGCTGTCCCACCACCTGCGACCTCTTCGTCTTCAACCTCCGAACTCTCACTTCCGACTGGTACTCAGAACCCGCAGAATCGTATTGGTTTACCAGAAGACGAGGAGGAAGAGGATGATGATGATGATGAATCCGACAACGAGTCTGATGCCGGGTCTGATAGTGATTCGGAGGACGGGTTTGACAGCGATGATGAAGACGACCTTGATGTGTGTGATCTAAGATCCATCACGATGTTCGATGCTGACCTCTTTTTTTTCTAGGTTCGTGCTGTCCGTCGTGCCATTCAAGTCATGACAGTTCAGACTTTGAGCGATGGCCAGACAAAAGTGACTGTGTCTGGGCCCGGATTCTCTAATGTCGCCTTAACCAGGAACTGTGTCTGGGCGTTGAACTGGCCCGTTAGCATGTAAGCTCTATCTTCATTTTTCCTAAATCAGTTAGTTACATGATTCCTTTTTCCCCCAGACTTGAAAACACCAAGCGGGAAGACGTTGTGTTCATCTCCTTCCAGATATGGGTAAATACATACATCCGAGAATTATGGCGGTTATGCTCAAGCTTTATTTTTAGGTGTTGGGCATGTCCTTTGTGGCCTTGATGAACGAGAGTATTCCACACGTCGTTGCTTCACTGCTTACCCACGTTCTTGCCACAGTTTGGTCCGGTTTCCAGGCAGGTTCCATTTTCTGAATCTCTTCCGTTCAACTTTTTCGGTTCATTTCGTTTTCTTTATACTGATCCGCCGCCTTCCGCTTTCCGATTTCTAGATCTCACACACTGCGTCTTTTCGCTCCGATTTCAACGAGGTCATTGTCAATGGTGCCTGTGGAATCCCTCTACTCGGAAACTATTGGAACGAACGAGCAAATGCGGAGTACGCCACCCTCGCGTTGAACATTGCTGCTTTGTTCGTGTCGGGCTTTTTGAGCTGGAAGCTGTTCAAGGTACGAAATCATGTTTACCTGCCAATTGGACCGACCTGAACCCTCCTTGATCCAATAGGCCTTTGGTTGGCTCACTTTCAAACGTGTCGGTGCCTCATTGACAATCAATCGTATCTACAAGCTTGTCCTCGTTCTTTCCATCGTTCTTCAACTCTCCCTTTTCTTCATGGGTGCTACCGTCGGCCTTTGGATTGACAACTTGTTTAACGGTGTTGCTGCAGGACATGGTCATCATGTCACTTTCTACCGTGTCACCGCCTTTGTCGCTTTCTTCCTCTTGTTCCCATGGATAGTGTCCGGATGGCTTGGTATCAGGAACGAACGTCGGGTCCCAATGTTCGTCTTTTTGGTGTCATCGATTCTGTATCTCGCTGCATGGAGCAACATGTTCTTCAGCGACACGTTCAGGTGGACATACTGTAAGCTGTGCACTTTTTTAAAATCTTTTACCAGGTTCTAATGACTTGCTTTTAGTGCACTGGGTCTTCTTCTGCATTATGGCTTCTTCTTCAGTTTTCCTGACTTTGTTAGCATTTATTCTCGGTCTTGTGTGTCGATACAACTTTGGAAAGGGACTCCCTCGATATCGTATGTCCAAATCTTTCTGCAAGCGCGCTTGATTGCTAATCATACTCTGTTTACTACTCCAGTCCAAGCACAGGAACCCCTCCCTGGTGACGACTTTTCTCCAATCACTAATCCCGATGATATCGAGAAAGTCGCCTTCCCGACCGAAGCTCCGCTCCCGACGTACTCTGCAGCCTTTGGAAAGGAAGTTCCTCCTCCAAGTCAAATGTTCCCCGCTCGGATGGGACCTCGTTTCTTCAGGACCTCCTCAGAGCCTTTCGAAACACCTAGGAACAGTTCCACAGTGACCATTCCGTCTGTGGCCATGACCAGGTCTTCCTCTCCAACCTCAGACGCACCTTATTTGGACCGTTCCAACAGCAAGTCGAGTGCAAAGAGTTTTGGTACCTTGGCGAGCTTCTACGCATATGGAAGTGGTGAATCCAACAGCGGCCATTCTCACACTCACTCGTTGTCCCGAGCTCATTCTAGAGGAGATAGTTCGGACAGCCACGGAAGTACTATGCAGGGAAAAAGATGGGTAATCGAATAGACGGTTCGTGAACTTTTTTGGATACTTTCTTTTTGTGCTGTGCACATCGCAAGTCGAATTCGCATTTTTGTATTACCTCTGTAATTTGTTTCTCCCTTGTCCGGTGTTATGTAGTATACGGTAATATTTTTTCTTA
This sequence comes from Dendrothele bispora CBS 962.96, assembly GCA_004369135.1. Taxonomy (NCBI): domain Eukaryota; kingdom Fungi; phylum Basidiomycota; class Agaricomycetes; order Agaricales; genus Dendrothele; species Dendrothele bispora. The sequence goes on along the minus strand of ML179301.1, from coordinate 45,971 downwards.
TCTTTCGAAAATACAATCGCATTACTATCTGCACCGTTCAGTTCAGATGTTGAACAAATGTCATGTATCACAATATAAAAGATTAGCCAGAGCTAGCAGTCTTTCCGAAAAGAGGCGTAGAAAAGAAAAAGGTACATATTGTACGGAAGACGAATGATTGACATGACTAGGCTACATAGATTATTGTATGTATACACACACGGTCAAAAACAAGATGAAATTTAAGATAGTACTTCTGAAAACTTAAGCTTCCAGAGATTTTGGTGGTGATACTAGTTCTGAAAACTTAAGATTCCGGAGATTCTGGTGGTGGCACTGGTGGTGATACTGGTGGTTCGTCGGTGTCGGATATAGTGATAAGTTCTGATCCGGGAGAAGGTTGACGTATTTCCTCGACTTCCTTCTCCTGCATGATGGCGGCCTGCCGAGCAACTGATGCGTTTTCAAAGTGCTCCTCGGGAGGCATTTCTACAGGTAGGTTATTAGCAATCTCTTCCTCCGCATAGTGCGCCAGCAGCTCTTTGAAGTCGATCATCCATGGATGTTGCATCAATTCCATCGCGGTTGGTCGTTTCATAGGATCAATCGTCAGGCATTGCTTGATGAAGTTGATACCAAGACTGCTTAATTGACCAGGTTCTGGAAGAGGTGGATGCTGTGTAGCAACACCTATATGGAACATGATAGCCCTGATATAGGAGCAAAATTAGGGAAGAAGCACGGTTGAAGGTCGACAATGCCCACCATTCGTTATCCAGGTTGTTCCAGGGTTTCTTTCCAGTAGCAAATTCGAGAACAACGCAACCTAAAGACCAGATGTCCATCGCTCCGTGCCGACCCCGTCTATCATTCTTGATAATTTCAGGAGACATGTACATTGGCGTCCCGGTCAAACTGTTATTGACACCGCCACCCATACTGGGTGTTGACGTTGATACCGTCTCAGCTCCTCGACGGGAACGGGCCATCGAACGTTGATTTTTAGCAAGTATCTTCGCAGCGCCAAAGTCAACGAACTTGATCACACCGAGATGATCAAGCAAGATGTCTATAAAAAGAGGCAATAAGAAACATGTGAACGCTGCTGAACTAAGTATAGACTCACTATCAGGTTTGATATCTCGATGCACAATACCTTGGGAGTGAAGATAGGCGAGTCCCTCTAGCATCTGCATCGTGTACACCTGGGTTATTCTTTCATCTTCAATTCTGCCATGTTCCAACAAAGCTGCAATACTGCCACCTTGACAATACTCTTCGAAAATGTAGACCTTGTCCCTGTGTACTTCGATACCGTAATACTCGACGATATTTGGATGATGAAGCATCTCCATCACGCTCAACTCATCCCTGATCTGAGAGTATAAATTCGATATGCCGGACAGTTCTTGGAACTTGATTTCCTTGACTGCCATAAGAGAACCTGTATCAAGATTGACACCGACATAGACAGAACCAAACGCTCCAGCGCCAATGAATCTTCCCTGTTGCCAACGAATGGAGATATTGGATGTCGAGGATGCGAGGAAAACTAGAGACCGGTCCTCAAGCTTTTCTGTATCCAAGACACGTCCCAATATCCTGAATTCATTTCCGACAACGACACGTTGAGATTCCAGCTCCTGCACTGACTGAGAGACCCTTTCCCAGAACTGCCGCGCGCCGCTATCCGGTAAGGACAGTTCATCAGCCCCCTCTATTTCTTCCTCTTTGACGCTCTGCGGTAATTCAGCATTCGTCTGTCTCTGCTGTTCCTGCCTCTCCTTTTCCTTGAGAGCCTCAAGGGAGGACCTAGCGCCAAGGATATCGAAGTGACCCATCAGTAGAGTGATACAAACCCCGACTTTATGCCTTAGAACTTGAAATTGTTCTTCGGGGAGGTGAAGAATATTGCGCTTGGTTCGTTGGAATGCAAACTCCAGCGCATTGACAGCCCACTTGAACGTCTTGCGATCACTGGGATGGCAATCATCACATATGAATGCAACCCACGCAATAGCGAGCTTCGTCAAGAGACGATTAAACCGAAACAGTGAAGACCGATCCATAAACTTTTGCGCATGCTGTCCGTGCTCGGAAGCAAATTGGAACCAATTTTCCATGAGTTCTTGACAACCCTTGGACATTTTCATGGATGCTCGGACATGATGGACAGAATCAACAATAGATTCTGCCAATCGTATCGTAGCACGAGCAATTTTTCGCAACTCGCGATTGACGGTGGGAAGGTGGGATTGCGAGTCAGTTAAGCATGTCAGAGGGTGAATGTTAGTTTCAATGGGCGTTCCACTCTCATCAACTGGAAGGAAAGAATCCGCAAAGACCTGTTTGGCAAGCGCAAGTCTATGCTGGGGACCGTCTGCAATCAATCGGACGCGGTCATTTCTGCAATCCAGCTCCACTTTGGGTAAACGCGTTATCATGACACGACCTCTCCAAGTGAACTGGTGACGAGGTGAAAGAACGAGGAGATATTGAGCTTCGTCGTATTCTGTGCCCACGTACTCCGCATTATCGGCAACTTGTGTGCCATCGTCAAGAGTGAGCTCCTCAACATGAAAAGCCTCTGTCAACATGCGCTGGATAGCTCCAAAACGACCTGACAGAGAGGCGGAAGCAACAATGTAAACACCATCTTCCTCGTAGGTATTGGTGTAAACAAGGAAATGATCAGTTGCCACCAGACAGTCGATAAACTGGTCGAGATGGACGGATTCAAGACTATATTCTGCAGAATCGCTAAATCGATGTGTGATCACTCTGGGAGCAAGAGTTGTTAGTCGACGTCTACTTCAACGTTAGAAAACGTACCGTGCAAAACGGAGTAGCTTACGGTATCGCAACCGAACGCTATCGAGAATTTTACCATACCATGACATTTTGTGCTCGTCACTCATAGTATTGGTATTGGATGGGTTTTCCATTTGTTCCTCGAATTCGGACTTGGCGTTACCGTTTCCATTCGCCGTACCGTTGGCAACACGACGTTTTGATCTGTGATTCTGGTTCTTGTCTTTCTCAATTTCTGGAACTTTGACCTGGGTGTCAAAATAGTTTATGACGCGAACCATGAGTCGGTTAGTCAGACTGCTGTAGGAAGTATAAGTCACTTGGGTTTCAATATTAAATACAGACAAACCCACCAAAGCTGTTCAGCGACAAGACAGGAACCTCCCGAGACCGTCATACTGACATCGTTCAAGGTAGCCCACTGGGCATCTAGTACATCGGTCTCTTTGAAATAGATGCCTTTAGCACCACCTTTCAACTTCCAGTGTATGAGACGGAAGAACATTTCCAGAGCATCCAAAATACTTTGGTCATAGTCTTCACTGATACACTGTGGTAAAACCCACTTTCCACCCGGGTCAGGCGCAAGGAACGCCTCGTACTGTCGCTTTAGTGTACAAGCTAAGCCAATACCAATCTTCAGATCGTCGATCATTTGATCAATGATCAGCATCTCTGGGTCCTTGATCTTTTTCACATACGCAAGTCGGAGGTGCAAGCACGCTTGAGCAAGCTTTGTCGGGAACGAAATGAGAGGAATGAGCTCGGATTCAAAGGAGGGGAGGTTCATCTCTTCGAATAAGCCAGCGAGATTTACTTGAGCGTCTCGAGCCGCAGCGACACAAGCATGTGACGTTGTTAAAGATCCCTTTTCAAACATACGCTGCATCGACTCTTCTTTCAACATTCGCTCGGCAAAACTGGAACCGTCAGCAGTTTCGGGCTGTCCATTGCGAGTGAAGCGATTGTTTGGATTGATAGGTACCTCGGCCGATGTATTGGGCTGAGTGACGTCAAGGGTTTCGCTGCCTGTCCAACGGCGCAGGACAGCGACCTGATGTCGGAGAGAGGAAAGAAGGGTGGACCATGTATTCAATGTGTCACAGCGGGCTTGGAATACAGACTCTGTTGCAGCAGGCTTGTCGAGATAGAATGCTTTGAGATTAGGGTAGAGAGAATACGTAGTATCGAGGCGCCGTAGCACACTCTGAACCTGACTGAGAGCTTGAGACGCGTCTCCATCTGGTAGACGAAATTCGTTAATTTCCTTGATGACGGAGTCGACTATTCGTAGTCTCCGCTCTTCTAGCACCTTCTTCTCCTCTTCCACAGTACGTCCGTGGAATTTCGCTCGTATCCCGTACCACAGACTGAGGTGTGGGTTATTCTGGTCATCTCCTGCAGACTCGAGGGCTACAGCAATGCGTGACTTCTCGGATCGTAGGACATCTCCACCTAATACAGACGCGAAATAAATCTGCCAGTTGAGTCGTTCCTTCTCTTCCCCGGTAACCGCCTCCATTGGCTCCTCAAGCATCAGTGATATCCTGTCAACACCGTCTGGTCCATTGGTGAGGGATATTCGACTAAAATCATCGTCGTCACTATCACCACCGCCGTCCGCAAGTTGACCCAAACCCCTCTGCATAAAGTGACTATCCGGGTCATTGCGGGGGTCTTCTAATTCTCCTGGGCCAGTGGATCTATATCTTTTGACAAACTGAGAATACACGTCAATGCTTTTCGAGGTCGAAGCGCGAGGTAATGGAGGAGCATAGGGTCGCTTCGATCGAGATTGAATGCGACCGTTGAGTGAGCTCGACGAAGCCATGGAGGGTGAAATATAGGCTGAAAGAGATGCCTGAACAGGAATTCCCCATTCCTCGTCGTTATCTACGTCGCCAGTATCTTGCTCGGGGTGAGTATATAGCGTAGGCGTGTGCCTTCGCATGTTGGTGGTAAGAGGAGGTCAAGCGGGAACTATGAGGTCACACGTGCGGATTCTTGTTTTCTTTCACCCACACTAGTACCATCCACCATGGGCGTCGTAGAAAAGGTTTGAATGCACATCGTTTTCATTTGCAAAGCTTATAAGTCGAAAAAATGACAGATCAAAGAAATCGAAGGTAGGCTAGTGGCTTGAATCGGCACCAAACGTCTACTAAATTTTGACAATTTAGAGGAGATGGCGCGTAGTGAGCATTCCCCCCCTTCTTAGTTGTAGCTTCTGGTTCGATCGATTTTCTCAGCGCAGAAGAATAAGGTGAAACTCCTAAATTCAGCTTATCTTTACAAACCGACAATGCTCTTTTAAGTAGGCGACCGAGTACCATTTAGGTCTCCTCAAAGCAAAACTCGCGCGTTATCGTCAACAACTTCTGGAGCCCACAACAAAATCAGGTCCCGCCGGTACTGGATTTGATGTACAGAAGTCGGGGGATGCACGAGTAGCTTTGATTGGTTTTCCTTCTGTCGGCAAGGTACATATCTGGTCTGTAGTCATATCTGCACAAGTTCAACTGAATTACCCAGTCCACACTTCTTAGCAAACTCACCCACACGCATTCCGAATCAGCAGCCTATGAGTTCACTACATTGACAGTAAGCTCCATAATCTCTACATTGGCGAGCGCAATGGTTAACCCTCTTCGCAGGCCATTCCTGGTGTTGTCGAGTACAAAGGTGCTAATATCCAACTCTTGGATTTGCCTGGAATTGTCGAAGGAGCTAGTCAAGGAAGAGGCCGTGGTCGCCAGGTAGACTTTTCTTTTTCTTGCTTTGCAGTTTCACTGAACAACATATGGTCAGGTTGTATCGAGTATGTGATCAATAGTACCTTTCACAAAAAACTTGCACTGACTAGGAAATTTTTGGAAATCCAGCCGCCAAGACTGCTGACCTCATCGTTATCATGCTTGATGCTACCAAATCAGAAGAACAAAGACGATTACTTGAAATTGAACTCGATGCTGTGGGTATCCGCCTCAACAAAACTAAACCTGATGTTGTATTCAAAAAGAAAACAACCGGTGGTGTAAGAAATCGCTCCCCCGCTTCTGAACGTGTGTCTGACCCCTAGCTTAGATCACGGTACGACAAGATCCAACCTCACTTAACCGCGAATGAACATCTTGTTTCAGTTCAATACGACTGTGAAGTTGACAAAAACAGACGAGAAAACCATCAGGACTATCCTGGCAGGATGTAAATACCGAGAAACCCTTGCACATAAAAATTCTGATACTGACTTTGTCCAGACAAACTTCATAACTGCGATGTCATGATACGTGAAGACGTAAGTACACAGTGACCATTCTTTTTGGCTTTAACTCAGCTATGGCCTGTGTAGATCACTACAGACGAATTTATCGATGTATTGATTGGTACGTTATGTTTCATGCTGATAATTCCTCAGTATACACACTGTTTGCAATAAAGGAAACCGCAAATACATACCCTGTCTCTGTATGTAAGAATCACTGCAGTTCAACTCAACCGTGCTCACGATACTAATGCAGACGTCTACAACAAAATCGACTCAGTTAGTTTGGAGCTGGTGGATAAACTAGCTCGAACACCTCATACTGTCGTCATCAGCTGCGAGATGGACCTGAAGTTAGGGAACTTTGTGTGCTAAGCTACTAATTAGGTATAGATTGATGGTTGTTCTTTACAGCTTGGACTATCTGGTCGATCGTATCTGGGATGAATTGAATATGGTAAAAATCTACACAAAAAAGAGGGGCGCCCATCCCGATCTTAAGGATCCCGTTTGTCTTCGGAAGGGTGCATCGATTGAGAATGTCTGTAATAGCATACACAGATCCCTCGTGCCTAACTTCCGCTACGCGCTTGTTTGGTGAGTCATCCCATACCGATCGCTCTTGCAAAAACAAAGCTAAGCTAAGCTTGCACAGGGTAAATATGCTTTTCCTCTACCTTCAATGTGAATCTTACATCGATGTGTAGGGCAAGTCAAGTAAGTTTGCACCCCATGCACAGAAAGTCAGTCTGTGGCATCAAGTACAGGATGAGGATGTGGTATCCAGTACGTGATCATATTTCTCTGTGTAACTCTGGAATCTGAGACAGACATGTAGTTTTCACTAAATGATTGGAATACAAAACCGTAATACTAGTGTAACCTTTAACGTCCGTTTGAACATGTAGAGATAAATGCGTTACATGTGCGCATTACTGTCACAGTCCAATGCACGCTTTGTGAACATTCAGTTTCGTCTAACACTAAATTGAACACAGCCGTAAGTTATCGATTAATGACTTTTGAGTGATTGAAATATTTTCCTTAGGATCTTCGACACATCAACAACCTTTGAAACAGTTTCCGAATAGCCGTGCTTCCCGTGTAGGGAAGCCATCTTTCACACAAATTCAAGAACCTGCTGTCTGATGGCCGCCAGCATATATAAATAAGTACTGAGCCACATTTTAATGCGCGCGCGCAGGAGAAGCTATCTGTCTTTCCCATTCCTCTCATTCTTGTCTCGCTATGAAGCGGATCTTCCGAAGATCAAAATCTCAAACCTCCTTGAAAATTAATAAACCTCTTCCAGATATTACCCTTTCAACCAGTTACATCCCTCCGGTTCCCCATATACCAGAGAAACACCGACAAGCATCCTTGCCTATCCCCGTTTCACCTGCTTCTTTCCTCTCGGACCATGGAACGGAGGATTATGCACATCTCCCTTCAGCTCCTCCTCGGAAAAGAACCAGGTCTGCGGGCGCTACACCAGTCCTGGATCTCCAAAATTTTGCGAACCAGAATGGGGATAAAGAAAATAGACAGATTGAAGTTATACAAGTTTACGATTACATCTCCAAACCAACCGAAACATCGACCAGTGAGTTGAAAGTGGACAAGATGAGTAAGCTCTGTCGAATCCAGCCATTTGTTCGTTACTCACACAAATGACAGTTTCGCTGATGAATGCCCCTGCCAAAAAAGGTGCAGACGCATTTACGGCTCTCAATACGTGGTATACGGCCAATTCTGCGGTCGTTAGCAGTGCAGCAACTGTTTTATCCACCATCAACTCAGGTGCAATTGAAAACACTGTTTCCAAGCTTGCCGAAACAACAAAGGTTGTGATGGATGGTTTAACGGCCTTGCAGGGCGTACATCCTTTCCTTGGAAGTGCGGGTTTTTATTCCTAAGTGACGTTAATCAACTCTCAACTGAGGTTCTAGTTGCTGTGTTGGCCTTCAAGGGTGTTGTTGCCATGAATTTGACTCGAATAGCAAATAACAAAAAGGTAGTGGTCCTACATGCGACAATGCAAGAGACGATGATGGTGCTATTTCAGTATGCAAACATGATGATCATGTCCATTACGAAAAGATTAATCCCGTTATCTAGAATTCGTGACTTGCGAGACCCAAGTGTACAGTTTCCCGGTACTAACGAGACGGTTGAAGGTCGTCTCGGAGCGGTCGTGGCCAAAATTGCAGAGTCTATCAAGGAGACCGGTTCCGCGATAGACCATTACGTGAAGAAAGGTTTCTTGGGTGCGTATTTCAAGTTTTCTATACTGACTGCGTCCTTCAACAGTACATTTTTATAGCCAAAACCATCAAGTCTTCAATATACGAAACTCGGCTAGCTGGGTTCGCTGCAACATTCGTCAAACACAAGGAAGATCTAGAATTTCACCTCACTGTCAACACTGCGCTCGGGGTCAATGCCGCGAACCGACAGTTACAGGAACAAGGTGAACGTATGAGGAGCATGGAAGACGCACAGAAGCAAATGCTCAGCCTCCTTCAAAGCTTGACCACTCCCCGCGAGCTTGAGATCCAAAAATTCATTTCGGATCATAATACAATCGGCGGAGCAAAGGCATGCATAGACGATGACAGGTTGTTAACGCAGCTGGTGGAGTTAAGTGGTCAAACGGCCGAAGAACTAGCGGGCTCAGTGGCCGGACGAATCAAAAAGCCTTTGGAGGGTGTCAAAAAAATCCTGAACAAAGAGCTGGCAGAGGATCTAAATGAAGCGCTGGAGAGGAACCGCCGTACATTCGAAAAGAAGCTGGATAGTCAGTTGGATCAACTTAAAAAAATCGAAGCCAGCTTGCACGCTGAAAGTGATCGTGTTATTGATGAGTTCCATCGGGGCCCTCACGACAAAATCAAAGATAAAGTTTGTTTGCCCGGACTCTCGTTTCCATGTTAAGGCTTAACTTTTCTTCAGGAGTTGAAAGCAATCTGGCAATACATGGTGAGCTGAGCGCAACCATCGGCTCGTACTAAGTAATCTAACTTTTTTAATAGGGATGGAAAGGGAGTGTCAAGGCTCGGCATTTTGTGCTCGGTCTCCATGACCACTACGCAGCGCAAATTCCTGCTCACGGAGCAGACCAACCTGAATTATCCCCTACTACGAATGAGGCAGTGACCCCTACAGTCGGAAGACCACTTATTGCAACACCGTTGGTCGGCACGAGACGTGTGAGAAGAAAAGATATTTGGGCGCTCACATATATCAACGTCTCTCGAGTTCAGCCAATTCTGGAAGCTGTTGATGACGATGGAACTGGTTTTATCAGCATCAAAGAAGTGAATGATTTCACAGAGTCTCGACCTGATAAGTGGTCGTGCGTGAATTTTTTGTCATTTTACATTGCTCCTGCTGAAATCCTTATAGGCTCCCTGTTTGGTTAGCTTATTGGAGTCAAGGTATGAATCACCCATGTCATCAGAACTGTAGGATTGTTGATTATGGTCTCTTGTCAGGGTGGCATGAAAGTATGAACCGTTACAAACGGAAAATTATGGTCATTTTACAGCTAATTCTCGCCGAGATAACGGAAGTCAAACCAGAGAATCGAAAATGGGCAGACGAATACATGAACAGCTGGTAAAAGCCTGGCTATGATTGCCTTTGATGTATTCATGTCGTTTTGATTTCTAGGGGAATGAACCGTGTTGATGCACTTTTACGGTCACTTCGGGAAGTTAGTCCCGTACCAGGTGCAAACAATGCGGAGTTGAACAAAATCACCCAAGAATACACTAAAATAGAGGAAAGACGATTAAAGAAAACGCTCGAAGGATTCAAGTTTGACATAGACGACGTTGAGACAGTTTCGTTGATAACTGGTCCTGGTCGGTTAGAGAGAGTAAGTAGCATAATGCAAGCACCTTTTCTATAACATTACTGAACCTGAATGACTCAGTACATCCTACCGGTCTTATACCTCCTCTTCAAGCGACATCTAGCCATAACAAAACTGGCTAGAAGACATATCCTTGGTAAGAGAATACTGTTGGGCATCCGGACAGGTTGTCTAAATTTAGCATTTCAAGATCCCGAGGAGTTTTGGTCGATGGCAGAGACAATCCTGAACTTGTTCAAGGCCCTAGATGAACGGATCTCGGGATTAGTTGGTGAGTACATACTGTGTTATCAGACCGAATATTAAATAAGTGCTTTTGGCAGACGTGTTTAAACAGACGCACGTTGACGAAGATCAACATCTTGCAGGCTACGCGTTGGGTTTGGTGAGTTATGTATTATAGAAAAAGCCTTTTAGCACCTTAATCTTTTTTCAGCTCTATCTCCCGTGGAAAGAAACTTCATGGAATCCATCTATTGTGAAGCTTGTTCCTTGGCCCGATCCAAGTAATCCTCTGGCGTCAGAAGTCCAACGTGAAGTTGACGAAGAAGTTCGAACGGTCACTGTTGATGACTTGTTTTACGGGCCAAACAACTACACCACAGCTGGAGCTTTAGACTATGCATCTGACGTTATTTGGGCCACTCCGGATGACCCTCTTAAACCACACCCACTTTTGGGAGCGTGGGCAGGATATATAATGTATCCGTCGGGTGTCGCTCGAGGAGCGACAGACACAACTTTGGCATGGATCTGGATTGAAGCGGTTGATGACGGAGGATCGTGCACTGGAAAGTGCGATACCGCTTTTCTTCCGTTGAGTATCAGTGGAACGATTTCAACCGATTATCAACTAGACTTGACGTTGAGAGCTGGTGAAGATTGCACTCAAATCGTGGGGCGATTGGATGTAGAGTCTCAGTCGATTGTTGGCAGACAACTAGGCCAATCTACGAGTGAGGGAGACGCAAGTCAATCCGAGAGCAGCCACGATCCTGGGCAGCATTTGGGGAATAAAGACGGTACCAGCAGGGAGGTTTTTCTCAATCGCACTCCAGTTTCTATTTATAGGTTTCGCTATACTCCTGAGGAATTCGTTGCTGGGCCTGCACGTGCCCGTTGGTCCTTTGCATGTCGGGCTGTCCTATTCCAGATCCGTCAAAGAACATGGAGCAAAAGTTATTTTGACACTGTCCTTCCTGAAAAGCTACAACTTGTGCGTTTCGCAACGCAACACCTTGTCGAGGAACGTGACTGGACCCATTCACCGGCGTATTTACCACTAACTGCTGAAGAGCACTATGACTTCGAGTTACTTCTCAAAGTGACCCCTCCTACAGAGGCCCGATTTTGGGTTTTCTTTGCTGAACTGGAGCTTTTCAAAGTTTTGGATTTTCGTGGGTACGTTAAATTCATTGACGAGAACCTGCTACAATTAGAATAACATGACCTCCTAATAGATATGTTTGCGATGGGTGCGATAGGCACATCATTGAGGTCATGACGAGCTGTCTCGAATGTACAACTGACACACTTACGAACCGCATCGACATGTGTATGGACTGCATGGATAAAGATTTGAAAACTGCAGATTTCAATCATACTGTCTCGCATCCTATGCTCCGAGCTCGCGACCATTTTATGCACGATGGCGAGATTGCTCACTATTTCAGAAAAGGAAAAGAAATAGGGCATCGAGCTAAGCAGGCGTTTCAGCGGAAGGAGAAATTACTGGTTAATAGTAATGTTAAGCAGCAGAAACCTCCGGGGACAAGATGTTGCTGCTGTCTCTCTGAGGTCTCGACGCCGTGCTGGGTCTGTGCCGACTGTGGTAAGCACCGTCTCTTTCTCGCCGGAGTTTCACTCACCTTTGCTTAGTCTTTGGGACCTACGTCTGTGATAGTTGTGAAACCAAAGCATCGGACGGTACTCCGGGTGGACCTAGGTCACTTCATACCCACAAACACCCCTTGATTCGTATTCACGACAATGCGATTGCGCAAAAGGATTCAATGCCTGAAGAGACCGCCGAAAAATCCACCGTGCTATGGAAGAGAATCGATGACTTAGAAAGTCATCTCAATACCCGTCTTGATTCATTAGAGACAAAATTCACAGCCATGGAAGCTTTACTGGAGCGTCTGATTGACGCTACGGTGCGAAACGTTGACACCATTGTATCAACACCATCGAGTGGACGATAAGCTACCTTTCGACACCCATACATTGTACAATAGTCTATTCGGATACTGTAGAACTCGTTGTCCAGAAAACTCAGGTCTTTCACAGTGTTTTGAAGTCATTTGTGGGAGTTGACATAAAATATTAGTAGCCACGTGTATAAAGTAACTCTTGATCATGAACCAGTCCGCTATGACCTCGCAACAAATTATCGATCTACTTGCACCTCCAAGTACCAAAGACGCTAATCAAGACACTGTCTTATTTCTGAACTCTAAATTTCATTCGCTGGAAGATCTCGACGGGCTAGAAACGTTGTTACAGGACGCGGAACGTCGCGACAATGAACTCGCATCTCAGGTGCGTGCCTACTGGATAATAGACGGGCTTTCCAGCGTTCAACAGACATGCCATAGATTAGTTCAGCTCATCTGAGACTGAATTAAAAGCCTTAATAAAAGAGTCCAAGGGGTCTGCACAATCTCATTTCGAGACGGCGCAAGAACTGTCGTTACAACGACACTTACTCGCCGACGAGCTTGAAGAGTTGTATCAAAAATTACTTCCATCGTTTGACGACGAGCAAGTTTCTTCGAGCCTTCTCAAAGACATCGAAATCTTGCATCGAAATCTTACAGAGCTGGAAGACATCAAAGGCTACGTACAAATCATCGAGCATGGATTACAGCTAAGGTAGGTCAGCCCATTACTTTTGATACCTGTGCCAACAAAGCATTTATTTTTAGCGATGTAGCCACGCAGGAAATTCGTTCTTTGCCGCCATCCTCCACCATTACGATTGCTTCCATAGCAAAATTCCAAAATCTTCAAGCATTTGCTTCCAAAGTTTCTTCTGCTTGTTCTTCGGTATCGGACGCCGCTGGCAAACAAACACTCAACGTCGTCGTTTTTTTGAACAAACTGGTGGAAAGGACCTGGAGTAACATCAAGAAGGTTGTGAGCGAGTAAGTGGGCAGTGATTCAATACGACAATGCATGCTCATAAGTATGAAGACGTCTCTTAACTGCTGCAGAACAGCTACACTGGCCTATGCCGGTGGATTATGTTACTGCGCGTCAGAATGAAAGAGCTACATTTGAAAGAGCATTCATATCCTTGCTCGAACTACAGAAGCTGTATGTGATTCAACTCCCTAATGCAACTTATACTGATCAATCAGAAAGTGGTGACCAAGTTAATGCCATTCCGGCTGAATCACTCACAGAGAGATCAGGCTTGTACCCGCTTGAAGTTCTCGTTCAACCAGTTGCATTGCGGTTCAAATACCATTTTGAAGGAACCCGGCAGACAAATAGACCCGACAAGGTATCTTTCCAACTGTATGAACTCTGTCGAAGTGTTGATGCATGTCAATCCTAGCCTGAATGGTACTTCACACATGTACTAAATATCGCTCATGATCATCGAGCTTTCATGGAAGCAATCGTTCAACGGTTGATCTCTTCTGCTGGCTTCGATGATATTAATGCATGGGTGAATTTCTCTTCTACCAGTCTCTTGTTCTTTACTCACAGAATATACTCATAGCGAGAATTTACTCGCCTACTGCTCCCTCTCTTATCAAGAAAATTGAATCAATCAATACCAGCTTTACTGCCTCATCCATCTCTGTTTGCTCATACAATATACCAAGCTCTGTCATTCGATTCATCTTTGGTAGAAGAGGGTTTTGAGCTGACGGGCACTTGTGCCAAGGACGCCGATGAGAAATGGCCAGGCATCAGTGACGTTATTCTTGGCCGTGATGACTGGTTTGGTGCATGGTTAGAAGGGGAGAGAGCATGTGTGTATTTTATTAGTTATCACTTCTGACATTAGTATTGATCTTTTGTTGCAGTCACGGAGGGCCAGTATCACGAGATAATTAGTTCTTCGGATGCTTGGAAGATAACTGATGACGATCCAGAAAACCAGTCGGGTAATCTGGAACTCAAGTCTACGAATTCTGCCAGACGAATCAAGGATCTGGTTGAACAAGTAACAGGTGAGTTTGTTGCATAAATAAATATAATTCTTTTGGCTCACCAGCTATATGTTCATCAAGACCGTTATTCGCCGCTACCCAGTTTTGTGCATCGAACTCGATTCCTCCTTTTCGTACAGCTCCCTATCCTAGAAAATTATCGTGATCGAATTTCTTCGTCTTTGGATGCTTTTGAGACTCTGTCCTCTGCTCTGGTCCGTGCAGTTCCTGGCGCACTCAGTGTGACACTTGGTGTCAAAGATGATACTAGCGTGAACGTAGACACTCGGCGCCTTACCACAGGAGTTGAAGGTGTACAGCGATTGTGTAAAGCTCTAGTCAGCTGCAGATTCGTTGAAGCTGCCATGGAAGGCTGGGGAGAGGAGATGGCAAGTTTACTCGTTTTCTTTTCTCGCTACAGCCATTGATTTTTTTGGGACCAGTTCTTCGTCGAACTTTGGAATGCCATCAGTGACCAATCAGACTTGCGTGCTATGATCCAGGACAAACTAGCATCACCCGTGTCGATCGCCGAAGTCACACAAAGCACTGTCTTCAAGGATCAAGTCGAAAAGTATCAGCAAATGGGCCGTCGTGCGGAGGATATCATCGTTCAGCAAGTCTGCGTTGAAGTAGAAGCAGGATTGAAGTTACATTTGTCCGCTATTTCCTCGTCAGTAACGCTTTTCTTGTTTTCGTATTGACGCATTTAACATTCCACATTTAGACCTGAATACGCTCCTGGAGATGATATTGCAGTATCTCAGACCCTGCTCGCTCCAATAGCTCTCCTGTCAACCCACTTGTCATATCTCAAAGAGACGCTCCCTCAACATATTGTTACTGTGTTATACAGACGTATTGCGTCTCGTCTATCAGAGCATATCTTGCAACGTCAGATTCTCTATAGAGGCGCCGTCACGTTGGAACAGGGCAAGGGAATACTGGCTGAATGTGAGTTGTGGATTGAGACTTGTCATATGGGTCTTGGAGGAGCACTTGGAGGTGGTCGTAACAGAGTTGAAGTTCCTTGGCTCAAGCTTTTACAAGCGGCAAGGTTAATCGCTTCTGAAGGGGAATCTAGAGATAGGATCTCAGATGCAACATCCGGTGCAACAAGTCAAGATGATTGGGAAGCAACTATTACAGACCTTGTTGGAATATGTGAGCTCAGTCGAGAGGAAGTTGGACGAATCCTCAGGAGACAACAGCTGTGAACGACGTCATGTTGTAGTCGAACTTTTTCACGTACATTTTTTTTTTCTTATAAAATCGATAATAAGTAATACATCAACAGTCCATCATACACCATTAAACAATACAACAGAGCAGGAAGGAAAGCGAGTAAAAAACCAGGCGGCCTAGATTCTGTGAACAATACCATCGATGACGAAAATTTCTTCTTGTTCCGACATGAGCTGGCAGATTTCGTTGGCTTCAGTGCTTCCAAAGAGGTCAGCCTGAGACAGCCCAGTGTTGACGTGCTGCAGCAACTCCTCCATCGGGATAGACTCGACACCTCTGAGAGCGCCCTTGAAGAGATCCGCCAGTCGTGTTCGGAAAAGCTGGTTCCTGTGACAAAAAGAAAATCAAAAATTGAAATTGACTTCGAAACAAAGGTATAACTACCTCCGCTTTTTCACTTCCACTGATGGTTGGGCAGCAGATTCGTCCGCGACCATGTCAACATCTTGACTCTCGGCATCCCAGATGGGATCTTGAGTAGCTTGTGCAGCGGGAGCCGCCGCGAGTGGCATACTCATCCTTTCCGGAACCTCGTCATCACCACTAGCATCTCCTTCGTCACCCGAGCCATCCTCATCATCGTCACTACTATCACTGCCATGTGAACCTTTGCGAACCACACCACCATGATTGAGTTTTCTCTTCTTACGACGCTGGCGTTTGGGTACCTCTTTGAAGAGCGCAAATCGCATGATAAGCTCTGCTTCCTTGGCATCACTTTCTTCTACCTTAGCCGACAAACGGGCCTTTGCATGAGCAGTAGCGAGACGGATGAGAGTTTCGAGAGTACGCGCAGTCAACGGGGATGTCTGTGGAGATAGAACCAGTCGATATCGGAAACAGAGTATCAAGTCTCGAAAGCCTACCTTTCTTTGATTGGCTTCCATGTCTTTATTACGAAGACTTGCATATACTTGCACAATGTAATCGGCAGCACCTTTACTTAGGACGGGAGCTGGTTTACTTTTGGCGTATTGGATGTATTTCTTCACAAACGCAATACTGAGCACTTCCTTTTTTTTCGGAGTTTTGCTACGTGTCTGTCTTCCAGAAGACGAGCCAACTCCCATATGTAACAGTGGGTCGTACTTCTCAAACGGACTGGTATTCGTTTCTGTGTCGTTCGCGGCGGCGCCGGGCCCATCAACTGTGAGAGGCTGAGAGAGGTTATCATGAATTGGTGTCCCTTCTTCAATTCCAGGTGCCAAGTAACGATGCATGCGGAGAACGTGATCAGCAATTTTTCTGTCCCTCTCTTCTTCCACATCATCGGTGACAATGAACAGAAGATCAAAACGAGAAAGGAGGGAATCAGGCAGTGCAATGTTCCGATGGGGATCTTTGTGTATGTCGTACTGTACAGATCGTTCATTAGTCTAGAAGTATAATAATTCCAGAAGACAACGCGTACCTGACCATATATCGGGTTCGCAGCAGCCACAACGCTACACCGCGCATTCAGACTAGTATGAATTCCAGCTTTTGCAATGGTGACTGTTTGTTGTTCCATGACTTCGTGAATTGCAACACGGTCAACATCCGACATCTTGTCGAATTCATCAATGCAAACCACACCGCGATCGGCCAGAACCATAGCACCTGCTTCCAACCGTCGTTCGCCAGTCTCGCGGTCTGTGGTCACTGCAGCAGTAAGACCAACGCCTGAGCTGCCACGACCAGTAGTTGCAATTGCTAACGGCGCTGTTCCCAAAACAAAACGCAAAAGTTGGGATTTGGCGGTAGACGGATCACCAACCATTAACAAGTTGATGTCACCACGAATATGCGTTCCGTTGGGAAGATTCTTTTCAGCCCCACCCAAAAGGAGCAAAAGGACGGCGCGCTTGATGTATTCATGACCAAAGATAGAGGGTGCAAGCGATTCGGAGAGGAGATTGAAGATGTTCGATTTTTTTGCCAACTGGTTAATGTTTCTAATGTCGATATCAGTCAAAGGGGTTTGGGCAATGCCACCGCCTATTTTTGAGGACAGCAAGTTGATGTTGTTGGCAAGAATCAAAGACCTAAAAAAGCATTAGAATTTTGATGAACAAGAGAACGAGAAGATACGCACTTGAAAGCGCCGCTCGAACCACCGCCAACGCTACGGTACATGCCTACAAGCTGAATTCGATCACCTGGCTTGCATTTGTCCACGAGGTCATCGTCGAGAATTACATCGGTACTACGAGGCAATTGGCCGGGAGGAGAACGCTCGGGCATTTCCTGAATACTGATTCTCTGGTGATCCCTGAAGACGGAGAGACCGTATTCCATTTGCAATGGTCTACCCTCTTCATCTGTTGTGGGGGTAATAGAGGAGGTGGGAGGAAGATGTGAAGTGGATGTCGCGTCGTGGTATTCTTTCGTATAAAAGAGACGCGACTCTGGCTGGTAATGGACGGATTTGGCCATCTTTGGGCGTACTAAAGAGCAACGCGTTATAATGCCTTCCAAAGAGATCATTTTACCGAGCTGAGATGAATTAAGAGTTCGTGGGCTGACATGGTGGTCACCGAACGAGCCGCTGAGACCGATGTGGAAAGTTTTGCCTTCAATGCCGTGTTTTCCGTCGTCAACGCGCTCAACGATGGTTTTGAGCGCGTCTTCAAAAGCGTGAAGGTAATCGACAGGGTGTTTGAGAAGATTATCGGCGTATTCACGGTTGTAGTCGCGAAGGTCATCAATGTTGACGATGAGACGCGTCTGGTCCATGCGCAACATACGATGAATGTCGTCGACATAGTTGTATACATCGGACTCCGAGTCAAGGAATTCACCGAAAATACGGCTCCTGTCGCGTAAAAGTTGGTCGCCAGAGTCGCGAATGTCGTCGGACATGTTGGGGGGAATGAAAAGCGGGTCACAGAAATTCCACGCGTTAAGTCACACTTCGTGTTTTCATTTTTTCCACGCCATGGCACGAACAGAATTGAGTGACCCTCTGGCCCATTTATATTAGTGCTACCACTTCCAAGGGCGGCAGTCGTTCATGAGGTACGAAGACTGAAATTTAAGTCGTATACCTAGTTCTTCCCGAGAGGATATCGACGATACAAGAACGCGTCGGTTTGTGGCAGTGACTTTCTTTTCATAACCGATCTCATGCCTTGAATTGCGTTTCTTCTATCATTCCGCAGCTCGACTGATACTTTCGAAATCTCATGCTTTTCTGGTACCTCGAAGAAGGTTCCTTCATACATGACTCGGATAGAAGATTCCTGAAATGCATGTCAATGCCTCCGCTACACTGTCCATCTGATTCCTTCCATCTATTCGGAATAAAGTTTAAACAAGCCCTCAAGAACTAATTATTGATCCCAAGGGAGTCATGAACAAGGTAGTGAAGTCAATAAATCCGACGGTATGAGAGATGTTTCGGTGGAACTACCCCGAGCAGTGGTACGGTGCGTGATACCAGAGGAGTGGAAGGATTACAGAAGCTTGCCAAGACCCAGAATGAATATCGAGATATCTGGTTGCAAAGAAGTTCGTCGATCAATGGCGAGGGAGAAGATGGTTCAGCTCTCTTCAGAAAAAATCAAGATAGCAACCCGTTCACAGTGCCTGCGCAGTCAGAATTGCTATTGAGTTGAAATTGGTCTTAGGGTGGAAGACAGTTAGTATGTAAGCTAGTGAAGATCAAAGAACCCGTCTCGACCTGGATTCAAGGGATTTTCGACAGTCACGGTTCGATACTTGCTAGTCTTCTGAGACATCTTCAAAGACACAGAGTCCACTCTCGTCACACCTCCCATGATTCCATATCGTTTGTGGAAGAGAAATATACGCCTGCAATCGGTGACAAGAGAGCCGAGGCTACGGAGAATCCAATGCACTGCCATTTGAAGTCTTCAAAATACGAGACGTACTAGTGACAATAGTTACTACCCCACCCGCATCTCAACTGAGGTCTAGTGCTGTTCGAAATGATTTGAAAGCCTAGCAAGGGTCAATTAGGAAACCACAGTGACAAGAAGCAATAGAATGTATGCCACACAAGTTCCCCACATATAAGATTGAAGTTCGTTCACAAGTGTTCCTTTCGTAGATGATCATGTTTCTCATATTCCTCCTATCATTGCTCTCCACTGCTCTCGCACATGGCTCGGAGGAGATGGAGATGGAAAGCGAAGGCGATGGGTCGATGTCCATGGTCATGGTCGGCCAAATGCTCAACTATTTCCATTTCACGACCGGAGACGTCTTGTTTTTCAAAGAATGGGTGACAAGCTCCCCCGGTCTTGTAGCAGGTGCCTGTATTGGTCTCATAGTGCTGGGCATTACCGAGAGATGCGTAGGCGTATGCAAGACGTCTATGGACGTCTGGTGGAATTCACGGTAGGAACGCTCAGCGCGTCTTTTAACACTGTACTGACACCTTTCCAATTCCCAGAGCCCAAGAATTGCAGGCCAAGAAGCTTGAGCAAACATACTCAGAAACCCCGTTGAAAGCCTCCAAGATGGCTTTAATGAGAGCGGCACCTCCTTTCGTCCCCTCTCATGATATCATGCGTGGTGTATTCCATGTCGTCCAGGCAGGCTTGGGGTTTTTGATAATGCTGGCCGTTATGTGCGTCATTCAGTCTGACGAGTCCCTTCAAATTGTATGCTCAACTGACCTTTCAGGACCTTCAATGTAGGCTTTATCCTCTCTCTCCTCCTCGGTATTGGAATCGGGGAGGTAGCCTTTGGGAGATATGCTAGAACCGTCGCACACTAATTCATTACTTTCTTACGATGTATGTCTTGAGATCAGTCAACAAATTGTAAAGTCATGATGAGGTATATTGCATCCTGTAAGCTTGTTTGTAGACGTTGTAGATCGATGGCCTGTATACCCGCTCCACAGTCATTAGACTGCCCGAATACCAAAAAGTGAGTCGGCATTATCAAAGTAGATGTCAGTAGAACACTAGAGGTCTGTGTAACACCGACCACTTTTCTGACCCCGCCGTCGCAATTCTTGCCAACACCAGGTATCACGAGAACGAAGACAAGGTACGATAGACACTAGAAGATACTCGGGAGCTGGTGGTGCGTAGACAAGAACGGCAGCACGAGGCCCATGATAGCCACCAGAGAAAAACAAAGTTAAAAGA
Source organism: Dendrothele bispora CBS 962.96 (assembly GCA_004369135.1). Classification (NCBI taxonomy): domain Eukaryota; kingdom Fungi; phylum Basidiomycota; class Agaricomycetes; order Agaricales; genus Dendrothele; species Dendrothele bispora. The sequence goes on along the minus strand of ML179301.1, from coordinate 25,529 downwards.
GTACGGTTAGAGATGATAGCCAAGTGCGAGGATGTCGAGTGCATTTCTGGGCGTACGAGACGGTTGAAGAATCACAAAGACGTATAGAGTGAGCGTATAGAAATGTCATGCCTTGGGCGTTGACATGATTGAGCTTCGAGTGAGTTGATAGGCATCAACTTGAATGGTGAGTTGAGTAAGACGAGTAAGAAATGAGCAGTACGAATGAATATGTGTTGATCATCGGATCTCGAATGAGGTGGCGTGAGGCCATCAGCTCGCGTGCTCTCCTTTCACAGAGTCTATCACCTGCCGACCCCTGAAAATGTGTTCAGCATTCAATCATCCGGCGCCAGTGCCCACTCAAGTTCAGTGGTTCAGGCTGTTGTAAGCCGCGCCACGTATTCACTCTATCAGAAAGAGCCTTTCTCTGATCGTACCTCATGCGATGTCTTACAGTCTTGTACCTTAGTAAAACACCGTTCTGCTTCTTCAGGAACGTGGACCAGGTTTAAAAGAACTCTCAGAACTCTTGGGCTCTGTATTGATGGCTACGACGAGTCAATCAAACGAAATGCAAACTGAAATATGGAACTTACACAGTAATACAGGACAGGAATAGGGAAGGGTTCGAGATCAAATAAAGTATCAATAACAAATGAGGATACAATCGAACGTTCCAGCCGTGTTCACCACAGAAATGTCCCCCTCCCCACAAACACCAATAGATAGCAAGCGAATCAAAAGGATATCCAAACGTCAAACTGGAATGCATTTAGTGCTAGTAGACATCGGGAACCAAGGGAGACACTCACTGCGCACGACCATTACTCGACCAAAACATCAATCTTCACGAGCCGCCAAATCCTCTGGCTCCCGTCGCCAGTCTCTGCTTCCAGTCATTTGTCGCCTCCAGTCTCTGCTTCCAGTCATTTGTCGTCTCCAGTCCCTGCTTCCAGTCATTTGCCGAGCAGCGACATCAGCGTCATCAACAGGAACCTGATAGGAGTATGAGCGGGGATGAGGTAAACGCGTAGAAGACATCCGCACGAACCGGTGAAGAGACCGTAGAAGCCACGAACAAGGTGGCGAGCACCAAGTAGTGCTTGAGCAGCATATCAAGTATTTGCTGGGGGGAATGAGATCAGCAAGGGTGGATACGCTGGAACAAGGCGTGTTAAAAAGATAACCGTGGAGTTCAATTTGAATCCAGGTGTGAGTATCGTTGACCCGGCACTTCGGCTTTTGTTTTTCATTCATGGCCACATGCTCATTTTCAAAACACGAACTGAACTGGTTCTCCTACCTCAGTGCCTAAAATTTTATCTTGTCCGCAGGGCTTTGGCACGCCTTTACGTTCCCTTCCACCGGTGCCTGATACATTCGGAGTGAGGCTTCTTTCCCGTAGCCACTAGCTTGCCTCGATTCCCTGTAACTCAAACAAGTCCGACAATCACCCAGCTCCTTGCATTTAGGGGCGGTGCGCTGTACGGTCGGACCGTGCCAACGATGATGCCAATGAGACTCTCTGTCGCTTTCTCATCGGACTAACACCAAGTAAGCATCGGTCGTTCCGAAGATAAAGAGACCTTGCCAGCTATCGTTGGCAAGTCACACGCACTCAGACTTGATATGGAGTTCCCAATTTAGATCGATTTTTCTCTCCATCCAGTACTACGGTCCCTTAGTGTTGCACAAAAGGAAACGGTGTGCTGAAGAAGCGGGACCACAAGGAACTTTGCATTACGAGAACGAGGGCACACCTCTATAATAAGGGTCAGCTGCAGGACAGGTTCAAGCCGTGGTCCGTGTTCAGAGTACGAACAGTCATAGGTGTATAAAGAACAGAGACAGACATATTAAGACGTCATTATCTTACAACAGAATATCTGCAAGTCTACACACTCAATCCTAAAAATAACAAGTCATCAATCTGGTGCGAGTACAGAATTGGCAGCAAACGTACCCATAACTTGATGAGACCGTCCCAAGATGCAGTGACAACTTTAGACTGAATTGGTTAAAATTAGCATCGAGAATTCTCAACATCATAGAGATACTCACTGTTTCGTGAGGTAGCCATTCATGGGCAATAACGACTTTCGAATGACATTTGAGCCTCGACTTTATCCGGCCTGTTTTCCAGTCCCAGAACACGACATTTCCTTCTCCATCTCCGCTACTAATCCACTTTCCATCAGGAGAGAATCCAACCTGACAAGCATATCCAGCTACTGAATGTCCTGCGAATCGTTTTTTGCGACTTTGACGGAAATTGTCAGCGCTGTAAATCAAAATCTGATTGTCCAAAGATTGTGCAGCAAAGTATTTTTCTAAATAAATGGGAAAGTGAGCTGCGAGAAGAAGAATTTGGAAGAAGATGACGCACTGGACGGATGGAGGGTCACGGCCGGCATCGAATGCATGTGTGGTTCTGCATTGTATTTAATGACCACGGGGATGTCGAAATCCCAGGCCCTGATAGTCTTGTCGTCTGAAGTGGTAACGAATCGTCGATTCTCATCAACGAATGTGATGGTGTTGACTGGTCCCAGATGTTGATCATATTCTTGAGTTATCTCGCCAGAATTAATATCGTACTAAAGATAAGTAGACACACATGAGCTATAGCATTTTTAGATACCGTGTGAGGTCGCTTGCCTGAATGATCTTCTTGTCAGACATTCCAGCCAGGAAGATATGTTGCTTGTCTGGGTCCGGATGGAATCTCACAACATATGGAATCTTGCCGTTGCCAAAACGCTTTAAGCATTGGCCAGTTTCAGTATCCCAAAGTTTAATCTGACGATCATAACCACAAGACAGGAATTGACGACCGTCATTAGTAAAGGTGACATCCTTTACAGCTTTGACGTGGCCGTGAAAAGTTCGTAGACAGTTCCCATGTGTGTAAACGTCCCAGAGCTAATAAAGCAGTATTTAGAATGCGTGTTCCCACTGGATTGACAAAGCAGTACGTACCTTTATTTTGGTATCCATTGAACCGCTGAGCAGGAGATGGCCAGTCTCTGGAAATAGACGAACGACAGAAACACCTGCGGTATGACCTGTCCAGGTATGTATGCAAGTTTTTGGGATGAAACATTCTTGAGAGCCAGCCTCGGAAAGAAGATTGGGTGCTTCCGCAACAGGTGGCGACATATAGGTGCGTCCTTGGTAGTCCGTCATAGACTTGCCATGGAAAACAGAAGTCTCCTCGCCAGCAGCACCGGGTTTTGGTTTTCTGGGTTTCCTTGGGCCTTTAGGCTCCTCCTCCTCTTCGGATTCCTCTTCTACTACTGCATCACCGTCCAAGCCAGTTAAAAAGTGAGTCTGTGGTCCATCTCCTTCCCAACTTGCCCAGGGTCCAACATATGCTCCATCGCCCTCTACAACCTCAAGGTCTCCCTTTTGTTTTCGTTTTCGCTTTAATTCCTTCCTTTGAATCCTTGTGGTGTGCATCGTGTCGAGAGTAGCAAAATCGTTGGCTTCAGCCTTTTCCAAAGAACCCAAGATAGCTGGAGCGTTAGGATCTACTGATGGGTTGGAGGAGTATCCGAGTATAGAATGCGTAAGGTGTTGCGAACGAAAGGCGTGTTCCGTCATGGACTGTTCCTCGACATGACCAGCGAGAGCATTTTGGTTGAGAAATCGTTTCTTGTCGTTGAATGGATTTTCGGGGCCTTGAACGGGAAGCATCATGTCACTATAATTGATGTTGACGTTCATTTGAGTATCTGTTGGTCGTGTCACTAAAGAGGTTTGGTGTAATGGATCCTAGTTGTATGATCAGAGAGCCCGAGAATAGATGTATAGAGGTGTACTCACTTCGGACAAGACATGGGGAGCAGCATCTGCCACCAAAGGCGTGCTTCCCTCTACACGTACTTTTTTCGTGACCGGTTCAGAAGAAAGACTGAAAATGTTTCCGGCAGCGACATCCTCGTCCTCACCAGACGAATAGCCTGCAACGAGAGAGGCCATGGCAGATTTAGAAAGACTGTCAAGTTTCAACAGCTAGAGGCTGTGCCACAACGTGACCTTAAGCAGAGGTCCGAGGTTACCGCTCTTGCCCTCGCTCTCCTCACTGCTTGTCATGACCAATGGGAGAGAAAGCTGCTAGTCGTCCATGGAGCAAAGAAGAGGACGATCTTCTCAAGTGCGCTATTGCAACTCATGGTACCCGCGATAATTGGAAGGCCGTCGCCGCCGCCGTTCCAGGAAGAACAAACAAGGCTTGCCGCAAAGTCAGCATCTCTCTTGTCCATACGTAGCCTTTTTTCATTCCTTCTTTTTTTACAGCGATGGCTACATTCTCTTTCCCCCGGTGTCAAGAAGACTGCTTGGTCCCCCGAAGAAGATCGCCTATTGATCGACTTGTACAATGCCCATGGTCCAAAGTGGTCATACATCGCTCGTCATATTGAAGGGAGGACCGATGATGCATGCTCTAAGCGCTATAATGAAGCTTTAGATCCCAATCTCAAGAAACACAACTGGACTTCAGACGAAGATAATCAACTTTTACTCCTCCATGCCGAATTGGGGGAGAAATGGGTCGATATCGGGAAGCGAATGCAACGCGGAGGACTGGCGTGTCGAAATAGGTAATATCTGAACTAACCAGATTTTTTGCTACGCCACTCATACCACTCTAGGTACAAACTTCTCGAAAGAAAGGGCCTCATTCACCCTGTTCCGTACTATCCGCCCGAGGCATACCACTTGCTCAACGACCCTGCAGCCACAACTTTCCGAGAGCTTACCCCTGCTCCCGAACCATTACAGCCTATACATGATCCTCCGCCCTTCCATTTTTCCTCTTCGTCTCTAAGCGCGGCGCTATACGATCCGCCTCGGATATCTCAGCCATCTGAAGAAGACCGAAATGCGCACTCATCCTCCTACAGCCCTGTAACATTACCACCAGCCACCCCACTCTGGGCCATTCATTCTCCCGCTGAAGACCTGTACTACGAACCGATGCCGCTGGACGAGTCGGTCTCGATTCAATCCGATACAGGCGATGTACCAACTATATACTCTTTCGATGGTAATAGTCTCGAACCAAGCCAGACCGGAATTTGTCCTTCAGGTCCCTCCCGAGTCTGGTATTCTCCAGAGACACATCTGGAATTGATGGGCAGACTCTCCAAATCGCCTCAACTGCACGTTTCTGACTTGCAAGAAATGCGCGTTCCACACACTCCATTCTTCACTGAAAGCTCTTCTAGTAACACGTCTCCAGACATTCACACATTGGATGATCTTTCTTCAGCTTCATCAGCTTCATCTAGTCCTTTACAAAGCACAGTATCTCCGACAGCAAGTCCTAGTTCTTCAACAGATGTAGAGCTACCTGGAAATGATGTGTCATTTCCAGGAGGCTCGTTGTTATTTTCAGCCAACCCTGCCGTTGCTTCTTCCAATGCCTCTGCGAATGCTTCCTTGAATGCACGATCTAACGGCCCCCTGGGCAAGATTTCGAAGCGTGGACAAACCTCGTCCCATCGGCTCTCTTCTTCGATGCCTATTAATCCAGAGTATGCGTAAAACATTGTTGCACAACTACTGTACTGACGTTCAATCTCAACTTCAGTGGATCTATACGACCTTATGCTTGTGGCTATCCATCTTGCTGGTCGGCTGACAATACAAGTCTCGCATGCTTTGCTACTTCTAGGGAGCTCTTCGAACACAACAAATTGCACGAACATCAGGATCCTAACAGCATTGAAGAAAAGCCCTTCCGCTGTGCATTACAAGGCTGTGGTAGATCATGGAAGGTGTGTAACCTATCCACAGCAAAGATTCTGTACATGACCTCTTGCACAGAGTATGAACGGACTCCAATATCACCTTCAAGTGTGAGTTTGCTGTAATATCCTGTAGACGTGTCTCACAGAGGGCCACTAGATCTACTGCTCACTTCCAGCAAGCCTTATCTACTCGATTATCCTCTCACCATGCAGATGAAAACAGCGATTCAACACCGTCTTCCTCTGCTGTCGACTCTAACCAAGAACCCTCAAGTTCAGAATCTGACAAACGACTCTCTTGCGATGTAGAAGGGTGTTTCAAGACCTACAAGACTCCTAGTGGTCTTCGATACCATAAGCAACATGTATGTGACTACCTCAGATATACCACCACAATTTGACTGACAAATGCGATTACAGGGACATCCCAAGAAGATACCCATGCAGTTGAACACCGTACCCCCTGCTCTTGTTAGGGGCTTGGATAAGAAGTTGCGATCAAGAGAGGTTACCGCCGAGTCGTAGTCATTTCTTGAGTGTATCAATTGGTGTATTCATGTTGACGATACTTAAACCGGTGCTTTGTTGAAATTGACACGCATTCCTATTCTTTTCTCCTAAACCAAACCAACTGTATGTCAGACAGTTTGGGTCGTAATGACACCTATACTCCAGGACCCCAAATTCAGAGGATCCCTGCGATTAGGGACTGCTCAACAATCTTATAGCAGTTGTGACTTTCCGGAGATTCAAGCACAAACTCGATCTCAATAAATGATCCTCGTTTGCCTTTGGGCTTCATGCTATTTACTTGCATTTCCGTCTCTTTCTTCCCAGCGTGCAACACTCGACTACATCTCAGTCTGATCATTGAGGTATTTCCTACATGATGGGATCTTCATATGTGTGCAGCCCTTCTACCGTAAAGTTCGAATCCCGATTTTCTTGCAGTATGCGGACCATCGATTGGGTGCGATTTTTAGCTAGAGCTCTAGTTGACTTGTTCTCGATGCAATGTTGCCCAGTGCCAATGTCCAACTTCTTCAATTTAGGCTCGACACCCACCTTTTTTGTCCTCAACAAGTATTCCCCGGTGCACATATTACAGCTCAGTTTAATACGGTGGCTACCTTAAATTTAGAAAAAACTCTTCAAGACGGCAAACGACCAAAACATGACATTCTACTTATCCTGGTTTTGGACTGTTCTCGGGAACAAGGGTGTCAGCTTATATTTGCTTTCTTCTGACAGTTCTCAGTCGGTAAAAGAGGCGTAAGAGGTCAGTGAATGGCTCAGTTCGAGTTGAGTGGCGCAGCGGCCTCTAATATCACCATCTCCTACCTACGTTATACTGGTCTTTCCCTTGCAGTGACGGTTTGCGTTTTAAAGGGAATCAAGGCGGAATCGATCCAATGCTCCAAGCTCCGACCTCGGCCCCGGATTCCGATATCTACTGGTTCACAATCTACCTACCTACCTACCAATGGAGATCTTCAAAAGAAGAGAAGGCTCAATTGAAATCGTCAGTCTGCAGTGCGGTTTGCCATTTCTGACCGAACACCTGCACCATCACGGACGAGCCTTCTCGGTTCCTTCTCCTAGGCAACCTCGAAGCAGCCAGCTCCGCCCCTGGAGGAACAAAACGAAAAGACCTCAAGTTCAAATCACCGATATCAAAGCGTATGAACTGCTTCCACATCTTCTGTATCGTCATTGTCGGCTTATTATTGGACCCCTTATACATTTTTAATTGAATCCGATGACAGTAAATTTACAGCCCTCTCGGCTTAAAGATGAACTCGACATAGTTATAAGTTGTGGACGACGAGGTATTGAGATCTTTGGATATCTGTATGCCGAGACTATATGAACGATTTGTTTTATTTCCGCTAGATTCTGGTTATCAGAGCTCCACTGTCTTTCCCTTCTTTGTAAAGAGCGCATAAGGTCTTCGGAAGAATACCAGTGATTGCGTTTGGCTGAAATAGATAAGGTGACACTGGAGCGATCTGCGCGGTGGCACTAAGTTTCAATTCGGTCTGACATAGAGCTAGCAGCCGCTAGATGTGCTTTTATCGGGGCAAGATATCATCTGAAGCCCGAATCCTCGCCATGATTTGTTTCAACTCGAGGTGTTGGATTAGACCAGAATCGACATGTAACCGTGCAAGAATATCCATAGAGTTGCTTGGCTCCAAGTATCGTATCCTTCAGGTTCGGTCAATCACGCTACTTTTTGCGAATGGCTAATCATTCGAGGACTTGTATTGCACAATATACTGTTCTAGCTACTTCTTTCCTTCTAGGCCTGGCAAACTGAACATCTGCGCACTGCCGTTAACGGAAGAGTCGTAGATTGACTAAAGCAACAAGTTCATACCTCGAAAATGGTCTCTGATGGGACACCCCAACCCCTCGTACCCTCGACGCGATTGTCCATCCTCGTTCCAAGCATCACACCTATAACCGCACCACTCTCCTCGTCGATGATTGGGCCCCCACTAGATCCCGCTGTGGGTAGAGGCTTGAATAATAGATGATTTAACGTATCATATGTACCGGGCTGTAACACGCTTAGGAGACACCCTCACACGTGAAAGTCTGTTTGAATTCTTACTATCGTTTCCCTCCCGGCGAAGTCTCGATATCCAAGAACTGTCCCTTGTACCCATTTGTTCCAAGTCCCTCCCAGCCAACGACTCCAGCCTGGTTCATTCGGCTTGACATGAGAAACGAAGTGAGCACGGATCGGGGTATTTGGCTGAACTGGATAAGGTGACACAGGAATAGTCTGCACGGAAGGTACTGTACACGAAAGAGCCATCAAGTCTGATCTAGGAAGTGCTGAAGGGATGGCAGTGACTGGATGTGCATTTATCGAGTCTCTTGTACCCGTTATCACAAAAGTACCTGACTGGTACGATTGTAGGTACGATTGTAGTTCTACTGGAAGTAGCTCTTCCAGTCCGGAAGTTGTCTTGTGCATCAAAGGAGAATGTCGGATCTGACCGGAATCGAATTAGACCATATTTTCAAGCAAGGGCTTTCACAACTGCTCGCCTCTTCGAAAGTATGGGCGCATGTTAAGACCAAGACTCGCCCTTCAGATTGAGAAGAAGTTTCCAATGCAAACCCGGAAGAAATAGTTATTTTGTACTCGTTACCGTCTTGAATGCAATGTGCAACCACTACCATCGGATTACGAGTTGTATGATCAAGGGTGTTTAGACGTCGGGAAGAAGAGGGGCGCGATTCGTACTTTAAAGAGGCATCAAGGACGTGTCCTGCATTATCTAGATATTGTTGAACGAGGCTGGAGAGTGGGTGCTTGCTTGATCTAACGGCGGATAGGATGCAATTATCTAACTCGAAGGGAATATTGTTCGGAAGAAGTTCTACTGGCGGGGTTCTAGTAGCAGGCCGATTGACGATTGGCGACGAGCTGGAGACGGTGGCATACCCTCGACTGGCGTATCGTAGCACATTGCTCCGAGTCAATGGTCGTAGAGGTTTAAGCATGACCAATGTACGAAGTATAGCGTTGAAAATGTATATCACACAGCTATATTGACATCATTGACTCTACAAATATTATCATACATGCATCATTAATGTTTAATATAATCCTTGAGCTTGAGCTGTAGCATCACGAAACTTTGTGATGCCAGTAGTGTAGTACTGCTATACTTCGTACGAAATCTCTGCTTCATCGTCAACCACGAAGCTTCCAAGCATATATTCATCTGGTGTATCTGAATCCATCGGTGGCGAGCTAGAAACCCCTGGTCTTCGACGATTACTCATCCGGGAGTCTAGGCGATAACCTTTAGGATTCCTCACAGGCCTGCTAGTAAAAGCAGGCCCTCCAGCTGCCTGGGTGAGAAGGGATTGTCGGTAAGCCAATGTCTGATTATACGAGGGAGAAACTTGAGTCTCAGGCAACTCCTCCACGAATTGCCGATCGGATTCACTCTCTTCATCATCTTCGTCATTTGAAGAACCTTCACTAACATCATCACCCGAATGCACTGCTTCAAAGTCATACAAAGGGTTATCTTGAGCTCGTAATTTGTTTCCCGGACGAGATCGACCTTTCTTAGGTTTGGGATTAGAGGGCTCTTTTTCTCTTCTTTTGTAGAGCCGTGATGACCGAGCGAGTTCAGGTGATTCCTCCACGATTTCCTCTCGTCTACGGAGTCGGGAAGGACGCACTACTACAGGTGATTCCTCGACAAGGGGTACGCGATTCCGTTTCTTGCCAGCGGGGCGGACAGCAAAAGATGGTTCGGGAGCGAGGTCCTCTTCCATTAGGGCAGCTGCAGTCATGAAACGTGCAGGTAGAGGGGGAGGAGGCATATCCTCCCATTGCTCTTTGGTACTAGGACCCTCAACGAACTCTACGGATTCGTCTGCCGGTGAGGTAGGGACACGTGGACGGTTTACGGTTTTGTTGGTAAACACTGGTGAAGAGAATTCAACGTCATCCAAGTAATCAAAGCGTTTGTATGAGTTGCATCTATCCGGAGATCTAGAGTCCAAGAATTCGATTGACTCATCTGCAAGGTTAGGGCTGGGGAATGTCCTGTGGGGGAATAGTGGAGAAGAATCCACGATCTCTAAAGCATGGTTTTGGTCTTCGTCATCACTTAGGAGCCACGCTATGCTGTCATTTGCTTTCTGCTTTTCAGGGGAATCCTGGGTTGGGTCGGAATTTTCTGCATAATAATATCCGAGCGTCAGCCATCAATCCACCTGTATCGATGAGCACTGACCTATCTCTTGGGGCATGTCGTTGTCAGAGTCTGAGATCTCAATAATTTTTTGACCTGCCGCTGTATTGTTTGATGAAAGTGAACGTTGTGCCTCTTTGCCGGAAAAGAGGTTATTCGAAAGTGTAGACGACGTAACTGGAGGCGGCATTCTCGACGGGATGATGCCTTGCTCAATCTCCATATCGTTCTCATCATCAACTCCTTTCGCCGAAAGCTGACTAGCCGTGAGTTGAGGGATATCTTTTTTCTTCTTTTTCGACTGTTTGGGCTCGAGAGTTTTAGATTTCCGTAGTTTGCCCCTTTCGGCTGATTTTGAGGATGGTGCAGCAGTCGACTTTGACTTCTTCAAAGGTGGCCTCTGATAACCCGCTTCGAGATCCTCGTCGACGTCGTCGTCCTCTCCAGCGTCCTCATCAACTTCGTGGAGGGTAAGCTTTTTGCCCCTTTGTTTCTTGGCACCTTTAATCAGGAGCTCCGACACCGGGACGAATCCAGTACTTGCACCCATAGGAATGTTTCGTCCGACATCATCATTCCTCTTCCGCTTGGTCGGTTTCTTCAGGTTGTCGCCTCCAGCCGCTCGCTTCCTCGTTCCTTCTTCACGGACATATTCCTGGATCTCCATCACTTTCTCTAAACATTGCGGGTGGATGTTGTCCGGAAGTAATCGTTCGACATCGTCGTATAGCTCCAACTGGTCCCCCCGCACAATACTCTTTTGGACTTCCTTATGACTCGCTTTGGCTTTGTCCATGTTTTGATCTTCCCGACCTTCTGAGAGCAGGACGTGAACAGTACCCTGGCGTTTGCGTCCCGTGCGACCGAATCGTTGAAGCTAAAGCCCATAATCATAAGTCACGGTTAATGAAAAGAGAACGCAAAACGCCTACCATCCGTATGGGAGTCTTTTGAGCGTCATAGCAGATGATCAAGTCAACTTCCCCTATGTCCAAACCTTCTTCACCGATGGATGTTGCAACTAAAACGTTGAACTCGTCTTCTTTGAATCTTTTAATGACCTGGTAGTTCCTAAGTCAGAAAGTGAAGAAGCGAGGTACTGATCTCATACATCTAGTTGTTCTTTCTGAGCCTGTCCTTTCTTTCCTTGTTTATCGGTTCCTTGTCCAACGAACCTGCTAGCCCTGATTAGAGGTTTCTGTGCTTCAAGCTCCTCGATAACTTCGTCCACAGCCTGTCTGTTTGTCACAAACACCATGGCCTTAGTTCCTCTTACCGATTCTTCAGGTTCATCAGGATCATTGAGCCTCGCACCAAAGTGCTGAATAAGAATATTTTTCATCTTCTCCATCTTAGGATGTATCGAGAATCCCTGGGCTCTTTGCGATTCGAGCTCTGCCATCACAGCTTGAAACAAAGGTTCCGAGCGAAGAGGTTTTTTGGCTTTGCTAGGTTTATCTGGTTCACGACCGAGATCCTGTAGCGCGGTGTAGCACATTCCGATAGTACCCTCCATCTGAGAAAAAGATTAGAATATGTGCTTTACTACCTGTTAGGAGTAATGTACCAAATATCCCAAAACACGTGCAAGATTAGCGATGTTATTGAAGCCTGCGCCTGCCCATCTTTCGTCTGGCTTGAGCCCCTGCCCTCTGGCAGTGAACGCATAAGGATGTATGCGCAAGAAGTTTGGTTTAGGATGCCACCAAAATCTGGAGATCGGTTTAAACACATGCTATTACAATCGTCAATGAGTGCAAATAGCTCATTGCGAGAAATCACCTACATCCATAAGCTTGAGCAATAGATCTTTAACAGCATGCACGTCTTCAGACATCGAAATAATGTGTTGTTCGACTTTCTATGGCCATTGTCATTAGTGATTCTCCAAGTTTCGGAACAGCGGTCGCACCTTCTCGTGTATGTATTGCCTGAGATCTAGACTGTCATCGTCTCGTATCTCAATCCGACTGATATGTAGACCGTCTACGATGGCTTGTACGGCATCGGGAGTACCTCCGGGTGTTGCAGTCAAGGCAAGGACTCGAAAATGAGGATTCTTGGCCATCATGAACCGCACTATCTTATTGTAAGCATAGTCACCAGTGGCACGATGTGCCTCATCTGATTAAGTGTAAGGATAGGAAATCGTTGAGACAGAACGGAAAGGTATTCGCACCTACCACTAAGAGAATGATGTCGAGTGGATCACAATTTCCAGTTGCCAAGTCATTTTGGAACGTCTGTGGTGTCATGTAAAATACCCGTTTCTCTTGCCACTGAAAGGAACCGTCTGTTAAAATCTATGAGTAGAGGACAGAAGATCTTACTGCACGGTTCCTGTTCGCTCTGGCGATGTCCCCTGTAAGTTGTACCGCGTCACTTCCAGGAATGCCACAAGTCTTATGACTTGCTTCAATTTGTTGAGCAACAAGCGGTTTGGTTGGCGCGACAAAGACGATCTTCCCGTCGGGAAACCAGCGATAATCTGGGGAATCATTACTTCGCTGTCGATAGTGTCCAAAGACTCCTTACAGTTGAGCATTACTACCCCGGCAACAAATGTCTTTCCCATTCCAGTCGGTAACGCCACAATAGTGTTTTCAAAAAGGCAGTGTCTGACTATGTTGAACTGGTAATCACGTTTTGGGTTGTTGAGAGGGTAAATCCAATGCTTGGCTTCGAGTAGGTCAGGTTTGACTTTCATAGGAGGAGGCTACGAATTTTGGTGAGATTAAGTGGGAACTAGGAAGGTGTGTACGAACCGGTCTGAAATAGACAAAGAGCATAATGTCAAAGCTAAGTACGAATCATCCTTCGCAAAACGGAGAACATACCCAACTAGGATGAGGTCAGTGGCGACCACCAGAGGACGAGGTCAGACTCACTAGGGATGAATGGTGCAGGAAACTGTTCGAACTCAACCTCTTCCTCCCCCTCTTCATCGTGTCTCATCTTTTCCTTACCCTTCTTAGTTGATCGCATACCCGACTTTGCAAAGACGGTGTGGTCCCATTTCTTACTCTTTCGGCTTTGCTGACCAGAAGGTTGTCTCGAGAGTCGAGCAGGGTGGGAGGGAGCGGCGGAAGAACCGGAAGGTACAATGCCCCCAAACAACGTAGTCTGAACGGTTCCTTTGGAAGAGGCTCGAGTAGCGTTGAATAGTTGATTCGTTTGGGTTTGATGGTCCTTCTCAATTTGGTCGAGGATTTGTAATTCTGTTTCGTTGAAATCCAAGGAGTCATTGAAAGAGTCGTCAGACAGCGAGATATTCTTCGAGAGTGGCGGTGGAATAGGAAATTTAGAGCCGGAGGCTTTTGGAGGGAATTGTTGTGCTGCTTCTATGGCATCCAGTTCTTGCAACATGGCTTCATCGAAGTCATCTTCAAAGGAGTAATCATCTGAGTCCATGAGTGCACGGAGCGTGGTGTGGCCCTATCGAGGTGATTAAAGCGCGTCTTTCGCGGAAAAATACGTGTACCTACACTTCTGGACTTGACTGGACACTCGAAGCGAGTGAGTTAGGAGTGGCGGGCGGGGTAACCACAACACGTTAGTGGATGAGTTGCGAGACTTGAAACACCAGAAGCGTGACTAGAGCTGCTTACAAAGCACCATTCTCTTCTCGTCCCCTCACTGGCACTGTGGCAGATTTCTCCTTCTCGTTGTTTACTCCATAGTTAATCCAGTACACACATCCAGCTTGCTCCTTGTGGTTCCTATGATTTACGACCCAGAAAATGCACCCCATCTCAAAACCTGGCTTGTGAGGACTCTCGAACCGATGTGCGCCAATTTCTTTCCGATTATTGTTTATTTCTTCACATCCTTTTTTCAGTTGCGATGCGGAACCCGGAGCACTTGCAGACTATATACTGGCCCTTCTGAAACATAATGTTCCCGAGAGTGAAATGCGCAAGGAGCTCACAGCCCAACTGGACGAGTTTCTGGAAAAAGGTGTGCAATTTGTTTTCGTTGCATTTTCTCTATTAATTGGACTTTCTTCTTAGAGTGCTCTCCGTTCATCGACACCCTTTTCACTGCCCTCCGAACGAAATCCTACTTGCCTTATATTTCCGGTTCCGATGATATACCTTCCAAATCGCTCGACACTGGCATTCCAATCCCGTTAGATGGTCTTTTATCTCCTTCAATACCCACATCTCCCGGAAATGGCCGGAAAAGAAGTTTGGACAGTGACGACCGCGATGACAGGCCTCCGGCGAAGGGACAGCGGCTAAATTCTGACGGGCAATTTTCTCGCTATGGGAATGGGTCTGGATCTGATTTTCGTTCAACTGGTGGATGGAATAACAGAGGACGGATGCAGGGGAATTTTTATGGCGCGCCTCATGGTATGAACGGTGTGGGCCACCCACCCAACCGACCAATATCTTATCACCCACCCGACCAACGGCGTATTTGCCGAGATTACCATAGTAAGCACCAAACTGACGCAGACTTTACAATACTTCTTCTAAATCGTTCTTCAACAGATCTCGGATATTGCTCTCGCGGCGCGCTTTGCAAATACAGTCACGGAGAGGATGCGCTCATCCCGGAACAGCTGTATATGAATGGTCCGCGGATACCAGGGCCTGGAATGCCTTTTATGCCCATGTTTCCCAGTGGCTTTGCGATGGGTGCTGGTGCAGCGTATGATCCTCGAGAATCTCATATGGATATGAGAGCAAATGGACGGTCACAGATGCGACCTTCGGTACTTCCTCGAATGCAACAAGAAGATGGTGCTCGAGTCGCGCACAGTATGCACGCTTCTGGAGAACTTCCTGTGATTCAGGATCTTACGCCTCAAGTGGCACATAGTGACGTTCAACCCAACCCCAATCCTCAACCCCATCCTCCTTCTAACACGACACTCGAAACAGAACGGATCGTTGGCCCTCCATCTTTACCACCCCAAGATGTCGAGATGGTATCTGCTGACGCACCCCCAAGACCATCTAGTGGCTGGCGAGGACGGGGAAGAGGGCGTGGTGGGTTTGGAGGTGAAGCTGGTACATTTCGTCCTGAGAGGAGAAAGGATAAAACCTTGGTCTTGGAAAAAATACCAGATGATAAACTTAGCCTCGCTCAAGTCAATGACTGGTTCAAGCGTTTTGGTACTGTCACCAATGTGGCCATCGACCAAGCGCACCACAAGGCTCTTATCAGCTTCTCAACACATGAAGAAGCGCACGCAGCTTGGAAATCCGAAGATGCTGTCTTCGGCAACCGTTTTGTCAAAATTTTCTGGCATCGACCATTGGAAGGTCAAGGCCAAGTTGGTCAACGGGCTCTAGCAGCATCTGCACCCTTAGTATCTAACGCAAATGCTCCAAAACCTACTCCCGCTCCCGCTCCCCCTACTTCGACACCTACGAGACCAGCGACAGCTCTAGCTGCCAAGCAACAATTACTTGAACAGCAGATAACAGAGCAAAAGTCGCTCATGGCCTCTCTGGGTACAGCATCCCCAGAAGAAAAGAAGTCCATAATGGCTCGTATACGAAAATTAGACGAGGAGATGAAAGCCTCATCTACAACCTCCTCTGCTGTCTCATCAGGCCCTGATCGAGAGCAGCAAGAACGTGAACGACTGGATAAAGAACTTGATCTTCACGGCACCACAGGGTCAACTGCCGACGGCCAGGATGGCGAAAAAGCGGAAACTACGGAGGAGTTGAAGGCTAAGCTTGAGAAGCTCAAAGCTGAAGTAAGTACCGAACAATGTGTTCTTTTTTCTTCTCTCTGACATTGATTATTTCACCAGGCTGCTAGTCTAGGTATAGCAGACGTGTCAATGGAAGGCTCGGAGTCATATGGTGGTTCTTATCGTCCGTACAGAGGGAGAGCAAGAGGACGCGGACGAGGCTATTTCAGAGGCGCACCCCGTGGTGGTCCTCCTCGGGCCAGCATGAAATTGGACAACCGTCCAAAGTCGCTCCTTATCAAGGGTGCAAGCTCTGAGAATGAACAAGCCCTGCGAGACTGGTATGAGGTGTGTACCCCACGTTCTTCTCGTACTTCTTCATTTGATATCTAATTCTCCTTTTACAGACTACGGGTGGGTTAGCATCCATTGGATCCACCGATGATGGACTGGTCGTTACCTTCAAGACGCGACACGCTGCCGAACAGGTCAGTGTTTACCTTACCTCTTTCGCATTCACTGTTTTTTTATCATATACGTTCCAGGGATTCGCCAAAGGCTCCAGTATCCCAATAGTTGGCGAGGTACAAGTTTCGTGGCACAACCATGCTCCACCTCCAAGTTCTCTTGGCGCAAAACCCACTGGCGGTTCCGCAACAGAATTTGAACCTGAACCTGAGCCTTCCACTTTACATGAAGAGGAAGTCGTGGCTAGCGGATGGGGTGATGAAGAAGATGGGATGGGAATGTGATCTGTTGCGCAAACCTTCGTGTAGTAATACTGAGTCTGTAGTCAGCCATATTTGTTTCAATATCACACCCCAAGCACGGTGTTGTCGGTGTCTCATCGACATTGTTGTTTTTTGCTGAGTGCCTAGGAAAAATCATCGATGAATTTAGTTGACTGTGAGCAATCCAAGTAAAGCGTTATAATTAACTACAGGTCATTAGATATCTAGAGTACCAAATAGCATAGCTGTGTGTATCTACTGTAAGTACAAAATGAGTTGTGATTGAGATCCAGGTATATATATATTAGAATGTCTTTCCTTAGAGTAGTGAGTAGTAATTTCACCAAAGAGATTCGACCTTAGACCCTTTCCATCCCTTTGCACGAGCCTCCCAATACCCACCTGCATAGACCCATTCGTCACCTTCCTGCTTGAACCACCTAGGCTGTGGTTCCTTTCCCTTCCTTCGTCTTTCGCGCTGCATCTCTTCAACCCGATTCTTCTCCGACTCTGCCGTGTCTAAATCCCCTTCTTCCAAAGCACGCACATCCGGTCTTAACCTCGAATCAGTAGGAGGCAATTTACCCACGACGTCAGACGACATCTCGTTAAGCGTTATCCCAAACGAAGTAAACCCATAGTACTCATGAGTCTGTTTCGGCCAAGGGTTCACACGCCAGAGAACGACTAAATGAGAAGAATCGACGGTTTGAGTGAACTGTTCGTCCCATTTGCCTTCTAGTTGAGATTTGACGGTGCCAGAGGAGTCGTAGACTGTACCCGAGACAACGTTGGCTGCTCCCCAGTAACCGTTTTGTTTGAACTCTAACACACAACGACTGTCATCGGTGGTGTTTTCGATGACCATTTTCCCGACGTGCTCGAGGTATTTAGTTCCAACCATCAAGTTTCTCATGAACGACGAAGGTTTCTTCCTGGAAGGGAAGGAAAGAAATGATGAGTTTGTGGCATAGCGAAAAGATAAGGACGAGTCAAACCATTGATAGTGATCATCTCCCATCTTAAGGTGTGTCGTTCCTAAAGGAATGATTTCCAAACTCTTACCTGGAGAGAACGATGCATCAGAACCAAAATAGACAGGCACTTGTCAGAATTGACTGACCCCAAAACTTGGTTTTTCCAGCAGACGTCGCGTACAATTGCCAGTTGGTCCCTTCGGCATGGTAAGCCATCTCGACCGGATTGTGTCGAACTTTTTCTGCGATAAACTTCATTCGGGGATCTTCAAAAGTTTCGGCTAACATTGGGTTGCTGGAATAACCGGTACAGTCAGTGACATGGGTAAAAGATATCGACAAAAAGAAAATTGCTCACAATCCTTTCCTACCAGTCCGATGACGAGTGTGTGCATAACCAGATACAGCGAAAGCTGCTACAAATTGAAGGCGTTCGATTGGGTCTGAAGTTCCCGCGGCTTGGTCGAGGAGGGAGAAATATTCCAGCTCTTCAGCAGCACGTTGAAGCAAAGTGAGTGGTTCATTGAAGGTGACAGGAAACGCAATCGTGGAAAGATCCTAATTGACTTTATGGGTGTCATGAGAGACGTAAAGGACTTGGTTTTACATACCTTGCCGACATTCTTCTTGAGAACGGTAAAAAGACTGCCCTCGTCGCCTGTTATTGGGGTTGGGAGATGAGTACGCCTCACGACTTGAGCCGATATGTCATGCGATGATGTTTGAGTCTCGTCGGCGGGAGATGCGGACACAGGAATGTCCTCCGATTCGATGTCTGTATCTATGGACTCCGCATCGTGCTCACTTGGACTCTCATTTGTCATGATATAACTAGGCTGTTCGCCTGCATCCGCAACTGCGTCGTCCAATACAAATTCCTCCGCACCCTCTGAAGCATCAAACCATTCATTGACGCTTTCCGACAACGTCGTTGCGATCGAATGTCGATTTCTCGACAGGGTTGGTGAAGATGTTTGTGAGTCGGATTTGTGGGATGGATGGTCTTCTTCCTCGACGGTCTCGGGAACGGTGGAGACGTGATGACCCTGGGTATCTAAAGTCCCTTGAAGTGACTTGAGTAAGGTGTCGTGTTGCGCAATCAAGGTGTCCAATGTCGTCCGAATTCGTTGGTATTGTATAGATTGGCTATCGAGTTGAGATGAATCAGGACGTCCGTTCTCCGTCACGCCGTGTTCATTCGCATGATTATGGTGGGCTTAAAAACAGTCAGAACAAGCGTAGTGAATATTCCGTGTCAAACACACATTTCTTGCCAAAGAGACCGAATTTTGCTTTGTCCTTTTCTCCTTTGGATTTGGTAGAACTTGAAGACACTTTAGAATCGCGGAGTGAAGAAAAGGCTTCTTCTAATTCGGAAAGGGCCTGTAATGATTTGTAAATATCGAATGGAATAATAGAGCGTGGTACATACCGTACCCATCTCTTCCGCAATCACAACAGATTTGGAGAGTTTGGCAAGTCCCTGACGTGACGTGAGCCTAACACTTGCAGATCTGCGAGCTTCGGAAGAAGGTGCGATAAATTTCCTGAATTGATCCTCCTTAATACTTGTAATACTCCGATGTTAGAGCTTTACCTAAAGGCAACCATCCAGAGATTGAAGTCCTCCGTACTCAGACATTTAATGTGGAATGTAGCATTGTTGGAATCAATGTGGATATCTTTGCGGCCAGTAGCAGTAGAGATGGCGGCATTGGGAAGGAATATTTGATCTCGGATGGGTTGACCGGGTTCGAAAGAGTAAGATAGGGTACCGGATTGTTGCAGTACGAAGTACCGTCGTGCGAAGCCTGTGAATTTGGATAATCATAAAGAAATGCATCACTTGCATGACCAAGCTGAGCATTCCATGTCGTACCTTGCATTTTCTTTCGACGTTTCTTAAGTACCCATCCTTCCTGGATGACCGGAGAGTTTGCTGCTGCCACGGATGAGAAGCTGAAGGAATGGCGGTGAGAGACACTCATAATAAATAAAGAAACAAAGGTGAATGAAGTGGCAGGGCAGTAGTGAACGCTTTAGGAGGCAAGGCTGCTCACGTGTCAACGAGGAACCGGCATGAGAATCGGCAGAAGAAGCAGCCGGTAAACAGAGGGAATCTTGGGAGAAAAGCCAGATTCTCGCACGAATGTGCGCCCAAAAGCAGTGTACGGACTCAAGACCGAAGAGACGACTGTATGACTGACACGCTATGTACTGAGGTCCACTCTGTGTCCAAAGCCGGAGTAAGTGCAATACAGTAATATCGATCGATGATTCAGCTGCCGCAACGGCCCGGAGGTATCATAACCCCTCCCAGAAAAGATCACTCTGATCTCAACTTCCTTCCCAACCACATCTCTTCCTCATCTTCATCCATCTACTGCAAATATGGCTACGTGAGTTTCTCAATGCGCTCTCTCCCCATCTATAGCCCTTATCCAATGTCTACTCAGTGGCGACATTGGTCTCATCGGTTTGGCCGTCATGGTATGTATTTTCGTCTTGGACCCCGATATGCGTTGCTCATTCTGTTTCAAGGGCCAAAACCTGATCCTCAATATGAACGACAAGGGATTCACTGTTGTCGCTTACAATCGTACCACTGAAAAGGTCGATCGCTTCCTTGCCAATGAGGCAAAAGGTTGATAAGACTAGCTTTGTACATCGACATACGTCTCATCTACATCCGATTACAGGTACCAAGGTCCAGGGTGCCCACTCGATCCAGGAGCTCTGCTCGAAGCTCAAGAGGCCCCGCAAAATTATCCTTCTTGTCAAGGCAGGACAAGCTGTCGACGATTTCATTGCTCAGCTCCTTCCTCATCTTGAGGCCGGTGACATCGTTATCGACGGAGGAAACTCTCACTATCCCGATTCAATTCGCCGCACCAAAGAACTCGAGGCCAAAGGTTTCCTCTTTGTAGGTTCTGGTGTCTCTGGTGGTGAAGAGGGTGCTCGTCACGGTCCTTCTCTCATGCCTGGTGGTTCCAACGCTGCATGGCCCGCCATCAAAGAGATCTTCCAGAAAACCGCTGCACAGGCCTATGGTGAGCCTTGCTGTGACTGGGTCGGTGAAACCGGTGCCGGACACTACGTGAAGATGGTTCACAACGGTAATAAGTTTACTTGCCAAAGCTGTGTCTTTCACAACTGATCTTCCACTACCCCTTCAGGTATTGAATACGGTGACATGCAGCTCATTGCTGAGGCATATGACATTCTCAAGCGTGGTTTGGGACTGCACGAAGCTGAGATTGCTGAAATCTTCGAAAAATGGAACAAAGGTGTCCTCGACTCTTTCCTTATCGAGATCACCGCCGCCATTCTCAAGTTTAACGATGATGATGGTGAACCCGTCGTTAGCAAGATCCTTGATCAAGCTGGTCAGAAGGGAACTGGTAAATGGACTGCCATCAATGCCCTCGACGCTGGTTCCCCTGTCACTCTCATCGGAGAAGCTGTCTTCGCCCGTTGCCTTTCCGCTATTAAGGAAGAACGTACCCGAGCAAGCAAGGCTATCTCTGGTCCCCAAAAAGAACCTTTCCGTGGCGACAAGCAGATGTTCATCGACGATCTTGAACAGGCACTTTATGCATCCAAGATCATCTCTTACACTCAAGGTTTCATGCTGATGAGAGAAACTGCCAAGGAAGTGCGTTAGTTATCTTATCATAGCTGCTCAATTGTTCTCATTATTTTTTAGCTCAGCTGGAACTTGAACTACGCTGGAATTGCCAGCATGTGGCGTGGAGGATGTATCATCAAGGTATAGTGACTTCGCCGGTCTGAGATGCCAAAACTAAACGATCTTAGAGTGTCTTCTTGAGTGATATCACCAAGGCGTTCAACAAGAACAAGAGCTTAGAGTCTCTTCTCTTCGACGACTTCTTCAACAAGGGTAGGTACCATGATTTTTTTTCGCCTGTCTTTCCCTGAGAATGTTTTTTTGTAGCTGTCCACACTGCCCAACCTGGTTGGAGACGTGTCGTTGCTCAGGCCGTTCTTTGGGGTATTCCCACTCCCGCCTTTAGCACTGCTCTTGCCTTCTTCGACGGATACAGGAGCGAGGTTGTTCCCGCCAACTTGTTGCAGGCTCAGGTGCGTTTTTTGTTTGCGTAAATGATGATCTGCTAATATTCTGTCTTAGCGCGACTACTTCGGTGCTCACACTTTCCGTGTCTTGCCTGGCAAAGAGAACGCCAGGTTCAAGACTGGCCAAGACATTCGTACGTACACCTCATTCTTGTCACATTTTTCCTTTCGATACTCAAACGATATTTAGACGTCAACTGGACAGGACGTGGTGGTTCCGTCTCTGCTTCCACCTACAACACATAAGACCCTTGGTGTATTTTTTTTTGCGGATCTTCATAGAACGAGACTGAGCAATTGACTCCCGTTAAATGTGTACCTCAAGCAAAGAAAGGAGAACAACTGTACAGTACTATCGAGAAAAAAATAGAATGTATTTTTTTGTTTTACGCTAGATATATACGGGTTTTGAGAGCGCTCCAGGGAGTTGGAGGTTGAGAGTCAGGAAAGAATTACCTGTACATATGATCGAATAATTTGCAAACGTCTGTCATGTGTGGTATTTTCTTCTGTACCAGTACTTCCCAGAACCCTGTGGATGACGATCTCTTGCAGAAACTCAGAGAGATCAACGCTCATCGTGGTCTGTCTTTTTTCCTCGATAACGGACCAGTGTATATCTGATTTCCGTTTCCAGGACCCGATGCACAATCGTCTTGTTTTCACTCTTTAGATTACTCTCAGTCCCAAAACACGTCGCGATGTGAAGACGTCAAAACCAACATCTTACAGTTGGAATTTTTCTCCTCAGAATTGAGACTCAGAGGCAATCTACCTGTGATCCAACCACACCAGAGAAATGGGAATGTATTGTGTTGGAATGGGGAGGTATGTTCTTTTTCTGTTACTCGATCTGTGATCTGTTGAAAGTGAGTTTGAGATATTTAGGGGCATAGATGTGAGTACATTATCTTGGCCGAATTCTAGTGCATTGAAACTTTACGAGCATAGATAACCGCCGATGAAAACGATGGGGTAGAGCTTTTTGAGATCCTTTCTGCACTTAATGAACCCGAAGAGATTCGTGATACTTTTGCTCAAATAGAGGGCCCTTACGCCTTGGTATTCTACCATGTAGGTCTCTTAGTTCGCTGTTTTCTGTCGCCGGACAATTTGAATGTCAACCTTTTGCATGTAGGCGGCTTCACAGAAGCTCTTCTTTGCTCGAGATCCCCTCGGTCGACGATCCTTACTCATTTCTAAACCTTCGTCGCGAAACCCGTATTTTCTGCTCGCCTCCGTTTCGAGTGGAAATGATCCAAGATATGATTTCGAAGAAGTTGCGACAGGAAGTATACATGTCGTAGATTTCTCTCGTCTCAAGAACTATACGGATGTGAGTCATTCTGTTCCTCCAATTGTCTAGTGCTCATCTCACTTATCTATGTATAGGTAACTATGGCTTTTGACGATTGCTTATCGCCTCTACCCCGTCAATCCCCCGCAAAGCCTTCCAGTTACGTGAGCACCAAATCTTCCAAACATAAAGCTCTCGAGATTCTTGAACAGTATTAGGCCGTACCATGCAGGTTGAATCAAAGTCTCCCTGACAAAAATTCACCACGGATTAGTTCTTTGGATGATATTCCCGATTGGCTCCAGCCCAGCGTGGACGATCTTATTTCTCACCTCGATAAAAGTGTCATGCTCAGGGTCCAAGATATACCTCGGAATACGTACGTAGACGCCAGCTAGCATCGTCACGATCATTGAAGTTACTTATCCTTTTACCCTTGGCGTAGAGCTCAACCTGGCCAATCTCGCGTCGCAGTGCTCTTTAGTGGCGGTATTGATTCGACCATCATAACTCTCTTGGCCCATAAGTGAGATCAGTTTGCCATTTGCTTGCTTAATCGTTCTCTCAATCGGATAAAGACATATACCTACAGAAGAACCCATCGACCTTTTGAACGTCGCATTCGAGAATCCTCGTAAAATTCGAGTTCAGAACGAGGGAAATTTCGGCGGTGTTTCTAAGAAGCAGAAAAAACAAAAAACCTCTCAAAAAACTGTTTCAACGCATGAAACTTACTTGGTTCCGGATCGAAAGACTGGCTTGCAAGAAGTGGAGGAGCTCCGACGACTCTGTCCTGGAAGGATTTGGAACTTTGTGAGTGGTTTGGTAGACTTGGGTTGTGTTCGCTCATTCAACTAGTCAGGTTGAAGTCAATGTCCCATATCAAGTACGTCGAGTCCTGGGATCAGGAACTTTCATTGACTTGTTTTATAGGAATCTCGGGCGGCTCGAAAATATGTGGAAGCCTTAATGGCTCCAGGACGGACTGTAATGGACTTAGTGGGTCTTTTTGGTTGAATATTTCGATAAATGCTAGAGCTTGTCGTCCAGAGTCTTGCTTTAGCACTTTATTTCGCGGCTCGTGGTATTGGTCAAATTCGACCCCAGAAAGACGCAGATTCCGAACCTTATACGAGCCCTGCTCGGGTTCTTCTAAACGGCCTTGGAAGTGATGAGTTACTGGGTGGATATGGGAGGCACCGGTCGGCGTACAATACTGGAGGTTGGCCAGCTGTCATTGAGGAGGTAAGCGTAGAGTGTTTAAGCCATAAGTCCATTTCATTGACTTCACCACCCCCCATTTTGCAGCTGCAGCTAGAGATTGACAGGATACCTACACGGAACCTTGGTCGTGACGATCGCGTCATTTCTTCACATGGAAAAGAAACGAGACATCCTTTTTTGTCTCTGGACGTGGTTTCTTTTCTTGCGAAGCTGCCAGTACACATCAAAACGGATCCTAGATTGGAAGTAGGGCTCGGAGACAAAATGTTATTACGTTTAGCATCTCGGAAGCTTGGTTTGGTGGAAGCGAGCAGTCGTAAGAAACGAGCTATGCAGTTTGGTAGTCATTCAGCTAGAATGGAAGAGACCGATACGAAAGGAGATCTGTTGTTGGATTAGACTATGTATATAGACCGCAGAGTCCATAGAGCATATAGCAAAAAAGTATTCATGCCCGAAGTTTGCCTTTGTATACGCGTTCCAGATGCCGGAAGCGCGTCACCTCTATTTGAGCTCACGTTCACGTCTCACACTGTTGAGCCATGTCTTTCTTTGCGCAACAAGCTTCAAAATTGATTGTCCCCCTGGCCGTAGGTGTTGTAGCCATCAGGGCTAGTATCTACGATGTCCCTGGTGGATACAGGGCTGTAATGTTCGATAGGTTCTCGGGAGTGAAGGAGAAGGTGCGTGGCTGACCAGTTCTCAAAATCCCAATAGCTCATGACTGTCTCAAGGCTACCAGTGAAGGTACCCATTTTTTACTTCCCTGGGTTCAACGTGCCATCCTCTATGACGTCCGAATCAAACCGAGGGCAAGTACGCTCTGTCAATAGCGCTGTATCTACTTACAGAGTGTTTCTGCAGAATATTTCAACTACTACCGGTTCCAAGGATTTACAAATGGTCTCTATAACTCTCCGTGTCATGTCTCGTCCTGACGTAGAACACCTGCCCAAAATCTACCAAAGCCTCGGAATGGATTATGACGAGAGGGTGTTACCTTCAATCGGAAACGAAGTGCTCAAAAGTATAGTTGCTCAGTTCGATGCTGCAGAACTGATTACCCAACGTGAAGTCGTAAGTT